>PGFW01015396.1:3917-15726 GCA_003123925.1 Haematobia irritans | reverse complement strand
TTTTTTTATCTTATGCAATGTTTTTTTCCAATGTATAAATATTTTTTTAATCTTTGTATCGTATCTTTCGGAATTTACGAATACGCACAATAGATACTTGCTGTAATTTACCTTTAGCCAGACATGATTCATGGATTCGTAGTAACATGGAAATATTTTATGTATGACTAAAATGGAAAATTACAACAAGAATGCGCACTCAAAATAGATTCTATTATGCCAACATTTCCAATATTTATACAATTAATTAAATAATAAAATACACTTACATAGTTAAGATGAAAATCAATCAAAACATAAATATCGTAATCAGTTCTCTGAATCTGAGGGGGGCTCGTTCATTTAGCAGCTGTCATTATTCTTGCCACCATTAATAAATGTGAGTTAACAAATTGCTATGATTTTATAATTTTTATAAGACAATAAAATAATATGGCTCGTATGGGAATTTATAGATATTAAATCATACATATAAGGTGGGTAATAAAAAGCTATAAAAAATAAGAAACACGCTACAGATTTTTTGGACCTAAATTCACTTTGGTAATCTTCGGATTGAGCTTTGAAATATGTAGAAGCAAGGGGTAGATAACATAGTTTTGTCCTTATTACATTGTTTCCATTTTCAAAAGTTATTTTACTTTGTAAAAAAAACGGACCAACTAAGGAGCATTTATTAAATGGTTTTCAAATCCTAATTCGTTTGGCAGGAAAGATTTTTTTGGCGTATAATTCCCACAGGGTAGTGCCTTCACATAAGAGGTTCTTGATTCTTCCTCCAATTTGTAACAACTCATGAACCGTTTTCTAAATTCGCCCATGAGTCAACGACCCGTTATTATCTATATATGATATCAGGCATGATATCTGATGTCTTAAAAATATTAGTCCATCTAGTGTGCGCATTAAATTTAGATGGGGCCTTATTTTCTTGGTGTATTCGCTATATATTGTCGTTCTGCCATCGGTCATTGCCCTCGATTCTCCTAGTATTCTCTCCCAGTAGGAGCATGATAAGACATAGCTTTCAATCCGTTCTCGAGATAAGGACTACAAAGGTCCAAGGATTGACTGTGTAATTATTTACACAGAAAATTATATTTCTATAGAAAATTTTTTCAAAACTTTATTTCTATAGAAAATTTAAGTCAAAATTTTATTTCTATAGAAATTTAGTCAAAATTTTATTTCTATAGAAGAATTTTTCCAAATATTATTTCTATAGAAAATGTTGTTAAAATTTTATTTCTATAGTATTTTTTTTTTAATTTTATTTCTATAGTAAATTTTTGTTAAAATTTTATTTCTATAGAAAAATTTTTTCAATAGAACATTTGGTCAAAAATTTATTTATATAAACATTTTTTTCTCACAATTTTATTTCTATAGAAATTTTTATCAAAATTTTATTTTTATAGAAAATTTTGTTAAAATGTTAATACTACAGAAAATTTTGTTAAAATTTTAATACTATAGAAAGTTTTGTCAAAATTTTATTTCTATAGTAAATTTTTGTTAAAATTTTATTTTTACACAATTTTTTTTTCAAAATTTTATTTCTATGGAAAAGTTGGTCAAAATTTTATTTCTATAGAACATTTGGCCAAAAATTTATTTATATAAAAAATTTTTTCTCATAATTTTATTTCTATAGAAATTTTTATCAAAACTTTATTTTTGTAGAAAATTTTGTTAAAAAAGTTTTGTCAAAATTTTATTTCTATAGTAAATTTTTGTCAAAATTTTATTTCTATAGTAAATTTTTGTCAAAATTTTATTTCTACACAAATTTTTTTCAAAATTTTATTTCTACGGAAAATTTGGCCAAAATTTCATTTCTATAGAACATTTGGCCAAAATTATTCATATAAAAAATTTCATTTTGTGTCACAATTTCTTTTCTAACAGAAATTTATATCAACATTTTATTTCTATAGTAAATTTTGTTAAAATTTTAATTTATTATAGAAAATGTTGTTAAAATTTTTACTAATAGAAAATTATGTTAAAATTTTTATATACTATAGTAAAGTTTGTCAACATTTTATTTCGATAGTAAATTTTTGTTAAAATTTTATTTTTACACAATTTTTTTTTTTCAACATTTTATTTCTATGGAAAAGTTGGTCAAAATTTTATTTCTATAGAACATTTGCCAAAAATTTATTCCTATATAAAAAATTTTTTCTCACAAAAAATTTTATTTCTATAGAAATTGTTATCAAAATTTTATTTCTATAGAAAATTTTGTTAAAATTTTAATACTATAGAAAGTTTTGTCAAAATTTTATTTCTATAGTAAATTTTTGTTAAAATTTTATTTCTACACAAATTTTTTTCAAAATTTTATTTCTACGGAAAATTTTATTTCTATAGAACATTTGGCCAAAAATTTATTTATATAAAAAATTTTTTCTCACAATTTTTTTTCTATAGAAATTTATATCAAAATTTTATTTCGATAGAAAATTTTGTTAAAATTTTAATCCTATAGAAAAATTTTATTTCTATAGTAAATTTTTGTTAAAATTTTATTTCTACACAAATTTTTTTCAAAATTTTATTTCTACGGAAAATTTTATTTCTATGGGAAATTGGCCAAAAATTTATTTATATAAAAAATTTTTTCTCACAATTTTTTTTCTATAGAAATTTTTATCAAGATTTTATTTCTATAGAAAATTTTGTCAAAATTTTAATTTCTATAGAAAATTTTGTCAAAATTTTATTTCTATAGAAAATTTTTCAAAATTTTATTTCTATAGAAAATTTTTCAAAATTTTATTTCTATAGAACATTTTGTTAAAATTCTATTTTTAAATTTTATTTTCTATAGAAAAAGTTTTCCAAATTTTATTTCTATAAAAATTTTGTCAAAATTTTATTTCTATAAAAAATTTTGTCAAAATTTTATTTCTATAGAAAATTTTGTCAAAATTTTATTTCTATAGACAATTTTTCCAGTATTTTATTTCTACACTGAAAAAACAGTGAACCCACCAGGAAGAAAACTTTCGGTTAATTTTAGAAAATTTTGAATATTTATAGAAAATTTTAACTAAACAGTATTACAAAACCGATGGCATCACGCCGATGTCATAAAAATAAGTAAATATTTTTCGACAAATTCAAGAAAATTTATTAGACAGAAAAACTTGGAGTTCCAAATTGCGAAGAATGTCTTTAGTGACATACGATGTTCATGATGGACGCATTTTTGGTAAAATTTACAAATTTAAAGAAATTCTGAACTATTTTGTGGAAGACACGAATTTAGTTAATCTTTATGCTTCAGTTGAGTATATTTTTATCTCGGGTTTAGTTAATTTAACTAACGTACACAAAAAATTATTAGAGTAAAGAAAACTTTCTCCAAACATAATAATTCCATGAACTAAAATAAAGTTAAATTCGCTTTAGTGAAATAGAGAGTTCACTTTTTTTTTTTTGAGTGCATAGAAAAATTTTATTTTTAGGCAATATTTTATTTCTATGGAAAATTTTGTCAAAATTTTATGTTTATAGAAAATTCTGTCAAAATTTTAGTTCTATAGAAAATTTTGCCAAAATTTTATTTCTATTGAAAATTTTGTCTATATTTTATTTCTATGTAGAAATTTAGTCACAATTTTATTTCTATAGAACATTTCGTTAAAATTTTATTTCTATAGAATTTTTTTTTTTTTAATTTTTATTTCTTTAGAAAATTTTGTCAAAATGTTATTTCTATAGAAAATTTTGCCAAACATTTATTTCTATAGAAATTTTATTTCTTTAGAATAATTTGTCAAAATTTTATTTCTATAGAAAATTTGGTTAAAATTTTATTTCTATAGAAGAGTTTGTCAAAAACTTATTTCTATAGAGATTTTTGTTAAAGTTTTATTTCTATAGAGAAGTTTGTCAAAATTTTATTTCTATAGAAAATTTTGTCAAAATTTTATTTCTATAGAAAATTTTCTCAAAATTTTATTTCTTTAGAAAATTTTGTCAAAAGTTTTTTTCTATGGAAAATGTTGTAAAAAATTTTTCGTATTTTCGATTTTGATTAAAATGCCCATTGTTTTGATTTGTCAAAGTTGTCTTACAACTCTATATGCTACGATAATCTACAGTCATCTCATATTGAGTGTGTAAAGAGTTTGGCGTCACTTCGACCCAAAGCAGAACTTACAAATCGATAATTGCATCTGAATTTTCCATTGAATTATATATAATTACCCACTTTTCATGTTAAGCGTTCCGAGCATACGTTCGTACTTAAAATTTCTAGGGAAAATTAATCGTATAAAATTCTATCGATGTTTGTTAAACACTTACAATTATTTCTACATAGATTTGATGTAAATGTAAATGACTTAAACGATTGTTATGACCAGTGGAATTGTCTGCTTCTATTCTTACTTGAAAAGTCAACTAGAACAACTTCCATAAAAATGTGTACGAAACATTATGGCTAATTTCGTCATTACAGTTTAGCAATATAAGGGTGGTCCGACAAATTTGGACAAAATTTCTTTAGAAAAAAAATTTTGACAAAATTTTCTATACAAATAAAATTTTGACAAAATTTTCTCTAGAAATATAAAATTTTGACAAAATTTTCTATAGAAATAAAATTTTGACAAAATTTTCTATAGAAATAAAATTTGGACAAAATTTCTATAGAAATAAAATTTTGACAAAATTTTCTATACATATAAAATTTTGACAAAATTTTCTCTAGAATAAAATTTTGACAAAATTTTCTATAGAAATAAAATTTTGACAAAATTTTCTATAGAAATAAAATTTTGACAAGATTTTCTATAGAAATAAAATGTAACAAAATTTTCTATAGAAATAAAATTTTGACAAAATTTTCTATAGAAATAAAATTTGGACAAAATTTTCTATAGAAATAAAATTTGGACAAAATTTCTATAGAAATAAAATTTTTCACAAGATTTTCTATAGAAATAAAATTGTAACAAAATTTTCTATAGAAATAAAATTTGGACAAAATTTTCTATAGAAATAAAATTTTGACAAGATTTTCTATAGAAATAAAATTGTAACAAAATTTTCTATAGAAATAAAATTTTGACAAAATTTTCTATAGAAATAAAAATTTGGACAAAATTTCCTATAGAAATAAAATTTGGACAAAATTTTCTATAGAAATAAAATTTTGACAAGATTTTCTATTAGAAATAAACTTTAACAAAATTTTCTATAGAAAAATTAGAGAAAATTTACAAAAATTTACAAAATTTTTCTCTGCAATAAATTGACAAAATTTTTATAGAAATAAAATTTTTGACAAATTTTTCTATAGAAATAAATTTTGCAAATTTTCTATAGAATATAAATTTGACAAAATTTTCCATAGAAATAAAATTTTGACAAAATTTTCCATTAGAAATAAAATTTTTGGACAAAATTTTCTATAGAAATAAAATTTTGACAAAATTTTCTATAGAAATAAAATTTTGACAAAATTTTCTCTAGAAATAAAATTTTGACAATATTTTCTATAGAAATAAAATTTGGACAAAATTTGCTATAGAAATAAAATTTTAACAAAATTTTCTATTCAAATAAAATTTTGAAAAATTTTTCTATAGAAAAAAGGAGAATGATATTGAAAAAATTTACAAAATTTTCTATAGAAATAAAATTTTGACAAAATTTTCTATAGTAATAAAATTTTGACAAAATTTTACATAGAAATAAAATTTTGACAAAATTTTCCATAGAAATAAAATTTGGACAAAATTTTCTATAGAAATAAAATTTGACAAAATTTTCTATAGAAATAAAATTTTGACAAAATTTTCTATACAAATAAAATTTTGAGAAAATTTTCTATAGAAATAAAATTTTGACAAAATTTTCTATAGAAATAAAATTTTGACATAATTTTCTATTCAAACAAAATTTTGACAAAATTTTCCATAGAAATAAAATGTTGACAAAACCTAAGAAGGTCAAATGGAATTTGGTTTAAAGTCCCAGTGTACGAGTATCTCGGTGTTTTGGTGCATCCCCTTTTTAGTATTGCATTTTTGCTGACTTTACACCGTCTTATCTGCGTCTATGAAGATGCATTGTCATCGACAGCTTGTAGCCCAATAGACGGTGGCATTGAGGATACAAATTTGTATAACCTGTGTGTGTTATCATCGACTCTGTTGGTTTCTAATAGCTATCAGTTGTGGAATTCTACTCCTCGTCTCGTTGACTTGTGAAATTATCTTTATTTATGGGTGTGCGGAAAATTCTATTCTTGATAAGATGGAAAGATTTCTGTGAATGGATATCATGTCAAGCAATTATGGCTACTCTTTTACACAGGTAGAAAACAGTTTTGCAAATTTAATGAAAATTTCATTATTTTCATTGAGTCATCATAGAGTTATCATTTCATCGTTAAAATTGCGCTAACGAAATGATTTCATAAATATAATGAACATTTTCGTTATTGTAATCAGATTTCGATTTAATTTCATACTATAAATGAACATATTCATTGTATTTATGAACATTTTTTTTCGTTATACATATATCAATGAAAAAAATTTCATTGTTTAAATTTTAATGAATTTTTTTCTGTGTACCCAAAACAAAATTCACATTTCTATAATACCCAGAGATAGAAAGTTTTTGTAATTTCGTGTACAAAGTTAATTCGAGATAATATGGAAGCTACTAGACGATTATTTTCAATGCATTTCAATAATTGAATAAATGGAGGATGATATGGAAAAACCCATTCATACGAGGGTTGCCTTATATATTTTGAGATTAGAAAACAAAAACAAATTTATGGTGTTTCAAACTAATTCTCATTATTTTTATAGAAACAATTTTCAAAATTTTTTTTCTATAGAAAATTTTGTCAAAATTTTTGTTCTATAGAAAATTTTGTCAAAATTTTTGTTCTATAGAAAATTTTATGAAAAAATTTTTATAAAATTTTATTTCTATAGGAAATTTTGTTAAAATTTTATTTCAATAAAAAATTTTGTCAAAATTTTATTTGTATAGAAAATTTTGTCAAAATTTTATTTCTATAGAATTTTTTTTTTCTTCAAAATTTTATTTCTATAGAATTTTTTTTTTCAAAATTTTATTTCTATAGAAAATTTTGTCAAATTTTTTTTCTATAGACAATTTTGTCAAAATTTTTTTCTATAGACAATTTTGTAAATTTTTTTTCTATAGACAATTTTGTCAAAATTTTATTTCTATAGAAAATTTTGTTAAAATTTTATGTCTACAGAAAATTTTGACAAATTTTTATTTCTATAGAAAAATTTGTCAAAAATGTATTTCTATAGAAAATTCTTTATTTCTATAGAAAACTCATTACGTTATATGGCTCTTCGAAGCAATTTTGCCATGCATATAAAAGTTTCTATAGCAGTTTGCAAAAGGCAGACAAGGAGAGGGTACGAGAGACCCCCCTCTGCGTCCAAATTAAGTAAAAAATTTTCGTCGTGGGACCACACTCTACCTCAGCTGAAATTTGAAGATAATCGTAAAATCTAAATTGAATTTTCAAACATTAAGAAAACACTTTCTTAGTTAGTAAAGGTCCAATATATCTGTTATAATAGAATAATATCATAAACATTTGCACCTGCATTAAAAGGGAAGATGACAGGAATATCTTATTTTCCCAGTGATATAACAAGTGTGGTCTCTTAATAGTTTCTTCCGAGTCCAGCAAACTCAATACCTTTTAAACATCCGTTAAAAAGGATGTGCCACATATTCTATCAAAGCTTCTTACACATTTGTAAAAATGAAAAATAAAAAATAAACTATCCGAAACATGCTAAAATGTTATGGATATGCTACATGCTAATATATATTTTTTATTAAACTTGAAGATTTTCACTTACTGTAGCCAATTCTTTAGATGTAATTTGAGATTTAGACTTACTCCTCACCTGAGTTCAACACTTCCACAATACCTAAAGAAGATGTCATCAATATTGGAGTTCAACATCCCTTTCATGAAGATTATTCAAGAGGATCGTTAAGGATATTGACTAGGGAATATGTGCGTAATATGAAGATATCTATGGGGAAGTCTTTATGATCATGATAAAATGATATTCTATGCAAGTTCCTTAGTGGCGGATCATTGTCTACTCGATTTAGGAAGACAAATTGACAAAAGAAACAAACATTTTAATAACTGAGTGAATTACACCTAAAGATCATTAAAGGTAATGATAAGTGGAAAATTTTGTCAACATTTTATTTCTATAGAAAATTGTGTAAAACTTTTATTCCTATGGAAAATTTTATTTCTATAGAAAATGTTGTCAAAATTTTATTTCCATAGAAAATATTGTTAAAATTTGATTTCTATAGAAAATTTTGTCACAATTTTATTTCTATAGAAAATTTTGTCAAAAATTTTATTTTCATTATAGAAATTTTTGTCAAAATTTTATTTCTATAGAAAACTTTCTTTCAACAATTTTTTTTTAGAAATTTTGTTGGAATTTTTTTTTTTATTTTTAAATTTAGTTCAAAATTTTATTTCTATATAAGAATTTTGTCAAAATTTTATTTCTAAAGAATTTTTTTATAATTTTCCTGCAGAAAATTTGTCAAAATTTTATTTTCTATAGAATATTTTTTCAAAAATTCATAATTGTTTCTATAGAAAATTTTGTCAAAATTTATTTCTAAAAAAATTTTTGTTCCTATAATTTCTGTTTCTTGAATTTTTATTCAAAGAAAATTTTCTCAATTTATCTCAATAAAAAATTCTGTCAAAATTTTATTCCTATAAAAATTTTATCAAAATTTATTTCTATAAAAAATTTGGCAAATTTTATTTTTATAGAAATTTTGTCAAATTTTTATTTTATAGAAAATTTTGTCAAAATTTTATTTGTATAGAAAATTCTGTAAATTTATTTCTTTAGAAATTTGTCAAAATTTATTATAAATTTTATAAAGTTTATTCTATAGAATTTGTCAAAATTTTATTTCTATCGCAAAGTTTGTCAATTTTTTTAGTTTCTCAAAATTTTATTTCTGTAGCAGATTTTGTCAAAAATTTTATTTCAATAAAACATTCTGTCAAAATTTTATTCCTATAGAAAATTTTGTCAAATCTTATTTTTATTGAAATTTTGTTATTTTTTCTATATGGAACATTTTTTAAAATTTTATTTCTATAGAAATTGTGTCAATTTTATTATTTTGTTAAATTTATCCTATATAAATTTAATTTATTTCTATAGAAAATTTTATCAAAATTTTATTTCTTTTTTTGCAAAATTTTATTTTTAATAGAATTTTGTCAATATTTTATTTGTATAGAAAATTTTGTCAAAATTTTATTTGTATAAAAATTCTGTCAAAATTTTATTTTTAGAATTTGTCAAAATTTATTTTTATAGAAATTTGTCAAAATTTTATTTCTATAGAAAATTTTTGTCAAATTGTATTCTATCGAAAGTTTGTAAATTTTTTTTCTAAAGAAAATTTCTCATATTTTTTTTTTAGCAGATTTGTCAAAAATTTTATCTCAATAAAACATTCTGTCAAAATTTTATTCCTACATAAAATTTTGTCAAAATCTTATTTCTATTGAAAATTTTGTTAAAATTTTATTTGTATGGAAAAATTTTTTAAAATTTTATTTCTATAGAAAATTGTGTCAAAATTTTATATGTATAGAAAATTTTTTCAAAATTTGTTCCTATAGAAAATTTTGTCAAAATTGTATTTCTAATAGAAAATTGTATCAAAATTTTATTTCTGTAAAAATTTTTGTAAAAATTTTATTTGTATAGAAAATTTTGTCAAAATTTTATTTGTATAGAAAATTTTGTCAAAATTTTCATTTTGTCAAAATAAACCCAGCCATGTGAATTCAAATCGATGATTTGACAGTGGCATAGGAAAAGAGATATGTTTGTTTCGAATTTATTTCGGCATAAGCCGGCTATCAATGTAAAACCTTTTTTCGGAGGGTTCAAGTGTGGTTTTTGTTGGGTTTAATAAACTGCCTGAATTTATTCTGATAATTGGTTGATAGTTTTGCTGCAAGTAGAGGATGCTGATGAGGAATGTGGTAATTCCGAAACGTGCGTCCATCCAACCATCTTGCAGTCTATAGGGCTTTGCCCAAATAAATTTGACAAACATTCTTTTCCTCTGTTGGTTAAGCTACACTTGTAGTTTAGTCAATGCATGGTTTTAAGCTGCAATAAAAAACAACAACAATGCTTAAAGAACAAATACCACAATAACAAAACAAAACAAATTTTATTTCTATAGAAAATTTTGTCAAAATTTTATATCTATAGAAAATGTTGTCAAAATTTTATTTCTATGGAAAATTTTAATTTAATTCTTACAAGATTTCAGATTAAGCTCTTTCTTTGATTGCCTTTGGCGATAAAATTCACTCAGTAATTTTCTTTTTTTATTCATCCTCTTAAATCAAGCAGACAATGATCCGCCACTGAGGAACTTGTATAGAATATCATTTTATCATGAGCATGAAGACTTCCCCATGGATATTCTCATATTACGCACATATTCCCTAGTCAATATCCTTACGATCTTCTTGAATGAATCTTCATGCAGAGAGGATGTTGAACTTCAATGTTGTTGACATCTTACTTTAGATTATTGTGGAAGCGTTGAACTCAGGCGAAGAGCAAGTCTACATCTCAAATTACACAAAAACTAAACTCTACTAAATGAAATTCCCAAATTTAATAAAAAAAATCATTTCGGATATGTTGGCTTAAATATTAACTTTCAAACATTTCTTTACGGAAGTTTTTAATCAACTTTTACAAATGTGTAAGCTGTATTTAAGGAATAAATGACATCCTTTGTAAACGGATGTTATAGGCAGTTGGGTAGATTCAGGTGAATTTATCAACAGAGACCACACGTGACTTCAAGTGATATTGCTGAGAAAAGAAATTATTTCTACCATCTTCCCTGCAATGCAGGTGTAAATACTGAGTTTCTTATAACCTAGACTGGGGATGTGTTTGGTAGCAAAAACTAAATTATTATTTTATGCTAATACTGTATAATATTGTATAGTTTTTTTTTTTAAACAGAATTAATAGACTACAACCTGAAGAGTAGCATTGAACGATTCACAGTGGGATGAAAAAAATAGTAAATAATTTTTAACCATTAGGATATTTTTAAAATAGAAATAAAATGACAACATTTTCTATAGAAAAAAATGTGTACATTTTCTGTAGAAATAAAATTTTGACAAAATTTTCTATCGAAATAAAATTTTTACAAAATTTTCCATAGAAATAAATTCAACATTTTCTATAGGAATAAAATTCTGATAAAATTTTCTCTATAAATAAAATTCTGACAAAATTTTCTATAGAAATAAAATTTTGACAACATTTTCTATAGAAATAAAATTTTGTCAACATTTTCTGTAGAAATGAAAATTTTACAAAATTTTCCATAGATATAAAATTTTGACAATATTTTCGATAGAAATACAATTTTGACAAAATTTTCTATAGAAAAAAAAATTTGACAAAATTTTCTCTAGAAATAAAATTTTGACAAAATTTTCTCTATAAATAAAATGTTGGCAAAAAATTTTATAGAAATAAAATTTTCTATAGAAATAAAATTTTGACAAAATTTTCTATATAAATAAAATTCTGACAAAATTTTCAATAGAAACAAAATTGTGAAAAAATGTTCTCTATAAATAAAATGTTGGCAAAAATTTTATAGAAATAAAATTTTGACAAAATTTCTATAGAAATAACATTTTGAACAAATTTTCTTCCGG
>PGFW01015391.1:30521-46090 GCA_003123925.1 Haematobia irritans | reverse complement strand
AGCAATTGGTTTACACGGTGGCTGGTACTCCACGGGCCCAGGATTTGGGACAGGGAGCTTACCTTTGGTGGGCTCTACCCTTTCCAGATATTTGTGAAATTTTTTTCACGCCACCGTATTTTTTATCGTTGTGTCTGATTTCCACAAAAAACAAAAAGGAGGTTTCATAGAGCAGAGTGCACGCCAAAGATATTTAATGGTCAAGGCAATTTAGGAGAATCCATTGAATTCTTTGCTGTGAATAAAATTATTTCCCCAGACATCCAATTGTTCCGCAGCTTTTTGTACCGGCGGTCATCAGCGCAAGGCAAATTGGGCTTTTGGTAGCCAAATAAACGAACTTCATGGGCAATAGTCTTCTGCACTATTCACAGCACATAAAGCTTCGCTCCCAAGGAGGATGAAATTCATTCTGCACCATATGAAAAAATGTTAAGTTTGTTGTTTTAATGATAGTTTTTTAAATAATTTCAATTTACTCTCTAAGATTCATAGATGTAACTTTATGTAATATGTTGGCTAAAATCTCAACAACAGCAGTCTCAAATCTTGGTTATTAAGAACAGGGTAATTCTAGCATAATATAAGAAACAATCCAAGGCAAGCAAATTTAATATTGTTAATTGCATATAGCAAGCTGCATCGCATGTGGGAAAGGCCTCAACATTGATCCGATCGCTGGGTGGAGTTTTTATGATTACAGGATTCTATATAGTTATTGGAAAATATGTTTAAAAACAAGTTTCTTGGCCGTGTACAATTTTGTTTGGAGTGTATACATAGTGTTTTTGTTCAATGAATTGGCTGAAATGTTGATATACACATTAAATGTTTTTGTTATTTACTACGCTACATCTTTTTCTGGAAGTGCACAATACAAACGACAACCAAAAAAGGTTTCGTCATGGTGTATGACGAATCTTGAATTATTATGTCATTCATTCTGATGTGTATCCTTCAATATTCTATGGTCTCGTAATACTCCTGATCAATATTGTAAAATAATGTGGGAAAAAAATCAAGAGAAGAGCTCGTGTTGTGAGTATCTATAATGTGTCCATATATTTTAAGTTTCTGTCTAAATCCACATATATGCGATGGATTGAAAGATATAATGGGACCAATAATCCAATTGTGTAACCATATATTTATGTAATGATCACATTTGTATAAATGCGTATTATACCAAAAAAAAGATTTGGAGGTTTATATTTTGTATGAGGTGTATATAAAATAATGGAAGTTGTTGTTATTTGGAAGATTTAATATTAAAATACGTTTAAGCCATGGGGGGCTGTAGAAATATTTTGGTTTCTTCCAGGAGATGTCATAGGGGTAAAAATGGAATGCAGATTGTGTGTTTTAATATTGGGGGGCTCCCCAAGGAAATATGTTTTGTCGATGGGAGGCATTAGGTAGCGGGAGGGTTAAGAGACGTTTCCAAAAAGCACCAGAGAGTGATACAGAATTTGAATTCGGTCAATATACTCCAATGTTGGTTTTTTCATGTGGAATGCCATTGTGAGATGGTGATTGTGTCATTATAATTGTGTAAGGGATGAGGTATGTGTGAGGAGGAACATTGGTTGTGTTCTGTCTTGTGTTGTCTCTTCAGTCCGCGTCTCGTAACCGTGTCGTGGTTGGTATTGTTACAGAATTTGTGTGTCAGTCCGGGTACCGTCTTGTGTGGTTCTGTCTATCCATGCCAGGCTATCTGTGATGGGCTTTCCAGTATCGTGAAGCTACCCGGTCCAGGGAAGGCACTTTTTTCATTCTAATTCTTGGTTGACAGGTCCCGGAAGTATGGAAAATGCTGCTTTTCCAAAGGCCACAGGTACCAGATGGTGCCAAACCAGATATTTCTTGTGCGCAACTTGGACAGTTTTGTGCTTGAAATAGTCTGCTACCTTCCCCTTTTTTTGCCGTATTAAACTCCTGTTCCCGGAGCTGCTTGTAGCGCTTTGGACGAGTTGTCGGTCGTCAATTTACCAGCGCAGTCGAAACTTGTCAGCGTTGGGTCGGGGATCCCGCTTTGGCCGTGTATTGTTTATCATCGCGTTTGGAAGTCCCATACCCTTCTTGTAAAGTGGCGACTAGTCCGGCTCGTTGTTTTGGCTCGGATGAGCACGGTTGTAGCGTACAGCCCGGCTTATTTGCGCATCTCGGAGAGAGAGGGTTAGGGTTTCGCCTGAACTGACGGGCAACTCTCTTTGCGTCCTCAGCGGCTCCCGGTTTTCGATTTCCGAACGCAGACTTCCTGGCTGTCCGCAAGACGTTTCCCCAAATACTTTACTAGCATTTTGTAGAACGGCGTTGGAAATGAAATTCATCTAGGCAGGAATCAGAAGACTTCGGCCAACATAAAACTTTCTATCGCGAATTTTTGTGTGCCAGCATAGGACGACTCTGAGGTAGAAGAGGAAACCTTATATGAATGTGGAATCGTTGAAAAAAGTACATCAAATAAATGTTTCGGACGATGGCGCGAGCTTCATAGAATTGAAATTATGCATTTGACTACATTCTCTACTACTATCATGATGACGAGATGTTGTGGTTTGAGTTGATTGATCGTAAAGAAATGATTGGTCTAGATTTTGTAAAGTATAGGTATGCTTGCACTCTCACCGGTGAGATCAAATTGGCCGGATTTAAGCTTGACACAAGACAATTAGAAGTAGGCGACAAAGAAGGAAAAAACACTTTCGGGTAAAAGTTTGTACAACCATATATGACTTATCGGAACGCAAATGGTGATAAGATGATACAAATTTGAAAACAGATACTCATGTGGAAGTGGGAAGGGGAACTTGTCGTAAACTAGCTCTAAAAGAAGCGGGATGAAAGTATCGTGGAGCTTATACGGATGAAGAGAGCCATAGCACCGAAAAGTACAGAGAGAATAGGCAAGCTTGAGAGGTCAAAAAGCGTACTAATATAAGAAGAAGATTGCCTCTGCTTACCGTTGTTATTCAAAAGTCGCAAACACACACTAATAATAAAAGCCTCCGTCTCGAGATGCCGTACAATTAGTTATATCACATCAAGAAAGTAATAGATTGCGATGTACTTGCGGTCTACATACAACCTAGTTTTAATACTCCGCGCCGCAAAGATAAATTAACTCGAGCAACGTGCTCGACTTTTGAGTTTTATAGCCATTAAACCATACGCAATAATCTGTCTCGCGCGACTCTAACTTACAATAATCGCGAAAACTTCTTCTGAAAACACATGTATGTCTCAGGTTCTCGATATTGATACGTAGCGGGCCATTTCTCGCACTCAAATCTGACGCCATGCTGAACGAATATTGGCAACGTCGCCCAGGGCGCAATGCGAGTCCACCGCTCAAGAAAAAAGGAGTTGTACCGATATCGATAGTAAAAGGATCAAATTTGCCGACTAAGCCTGGTTACTGTCCAAACCTAGGCGACAGGCTTTTCACATGAGCGGAAAAGAGGACATCAGACAGTACTCCTCTTCTGTACGACAGGCAGAATGAAGGAAGAAAACAAATAGAAACAAGTTTAGTGAGTATCATTCAGCGGTTCGGCAGAACTGCAGAGATTACGTAATGTCTCAACGCTGTGCGAACCTAAAAATCGGTTTCACGTTCCAATCGTACATGTACGATAATCAGCCTCATCCAAGAGCGATGGATTACAAAGCGGAATATCTTGGTTATCTGGCAACTCGGTCTGGGGGTGCGTTGGTACAGCATTTAGATCGAGTGTGAAAATATTGGCCATAATGATAATTGCGTTTCATATTCAGTCTGTGATCTGGGGTGAAAACTGTCATAGACTACAGTGAAAAATTACTTATCAGGCATTTACGTGTTTTTATAATTTTTGATGTGGAAATTTGGTACTGTCATTTGCGAAGACGTGCACTTTGATCTCGCTCTCATTTAATACTATTAGAAGAGGAAACAACCTTCGGTTTTATGGTACTAAATAGTTATTGGATGGGATTTATATTTTGATCGTGTCAATTTTATATCAAAGTGTAATAAATTATTCGGGCACTATGGAATGTCTTTGGATCAACTTTGCGGTTAAGGCATGTCCACGTGCCAAGATACTTGAGTAAGAGAGTGCCTAGAGACAAAGGACCTTTTCGCTAATGATGGCAGGAAAGCACTGGTATCTGGATTGGAATGGTTCTCGAGGCTTGTGCTCATTGGCTCATCATAGCTCGTCTTTTACTGGCGTTCCTCTAATTAAAAAAGGCGCTAATTTCGTGTAATCAGTATTTAATATATAGTGGCAAGGTAGGATTTGATTTCTGGGAGATCTGTTCTTTTAGTAGTACGATAAGTGTGCTTAACCTTGTTAGCCTGCTCGTGAGTATTGTGGAGGTTCTTGTCACACCTCTCATTATGAGGGATGATGCATCGAGGTTGGCATCTTGTATCCCATGTTTAAACAACAGAACAAACTCCCAATTTAAACAGCTAATACGTTTGTATAATAAAACATCTGCTTATTATTGTTCATACATCAATTATTTTCAATACATTTTTTTCGATAAAGAGATTAGGAAGGTAATGGTGACTCTCCAAGATGAGAATTGTGTTTTGAGAAAAAAACATCCGCTACGCCTCCAATCATATATAAAAGATCAGATCAATTACCGCTGTTAACAATTCAGTGAAATTTCCAAGAGCAGGTCCTAGGAGCAATTATAAATAGTCCATGGGTGTTTATTCCTGCTCATATATTGAAAGATGCATCTGCTACCAGATAGATTTGTCATTTTATCTAGAAAATTTTGCGATTGCGAGTACACTGTCACAAATTTTATCAATGACGTTCGCCCAGACAGGACCTTTTCAACGCTAAATGCTACAAATTGTCGCAGGAATTGACATGTAGGTATCTGGAGACCCCCAACCACTTTCAAAAATGAACAACCGCGCAAATATATTCTATTGCATATTTTTGGCGCTCCTCACGTATATTCTAATATCATTTCTTTCTCAGGCAGAAAAGATGAACAGAAGAGAATCATAAGGAATTGATTTTCAGGGCTCACAATTAGCGCGCATCTAATACACCACGATATATACTCAATAATTATACTAGAATTTTATTATAATAGCAGAATATCTTATACATTCTAAATATCATATTTGCAACAAATAGAGATAAGAAAAATACAAAGGATCATGAAGCATTAACAACATAATATAATAGGGAATATCTTAATACGATTATAGTAATACGATCCTCTTGTATGCATGTAGCTTAATTCGTTTTTTGCTGTTCCATTTTAGAGTGTACATGAATGTGACTACGCGAGATTATACTTATTTATATTTTTTAAGTCATGCGTGCAATTATGAAAGTTATGACCAGGCGTACTGGATTGGCGTTAGAATGTTGATATTCCAGCGAGAAGGATTCATCAAAAAGATGATTACCGATTTTCGTAGATATCTTGTCATATGCGAATTGACATTTTATGCTACATATTGAAACGTTAGAACGAGACTGAACAACGATGTGAATCACCCTTTTATTTCCAGAAGTATGTTGAATTATCAAACTAATATGTGGATTTTTTGGTATTTTAACAAATTCTTTAAAATTGTTGCAACTTTTGTAAATAGTTTCGTTGGGCCTACTTCTTGTCGATTATAAAAGTTCGACTCATTATTTAGTAATTGTTCAGCATTCCTTAAAATGTTGCAGATAATGCTAAGCATCCTAATAGATTGGTGGTCTTCTAGCACAAAACTTGAAGAACCTTTAAATTTGTGGGACTTCATCGTAAGGAAGTGTGATGTTAATTTCTCATTTCTGTGTTACATTTTTTGGATCGTATCTCCAACCATTTCTATATCAAATATGAGGACTAAACTATTGTAGAAGCCAGTCCGGGCCAGTACAATCTTGTCCAACCATCTTTTTCAGTGAGTCAGGTATTTTTTTAATGCTGAGATTGTCGTAGACTGAGAATTCGGATTAGTATAATGCATTATTTTGTAGGGTTTCTGTGAGGAAGAGATATAATCAATATCATTCTTTGAGTGTATCGTATCGCGGTTAAAGTATGATGTAATTTCAAATTTTGGTTTATTTGCTCCAACTGATTAACCTTTATACATTCGTATATTTGAATGAACGAACTTATTGGCAAGTTGGTTAGTTTTTTGTCTATGGATTAATTGTTTTTCCATTGTATTTGTTGCACTGATTCGTGCTTGCTCAAAAGGGTGGTTGGGAGCCAGTCGTGCTCTGTTTAGGTTCATACACTCCATTGCCGGGTTGCTTGTGAATTGGTAGCAGTGACGTAGATGCGATTGGTGTGCGATATTGGCAAGGAATATTAGTAAAAAAGCGCGCAGGAAATTTTTGACCAATGGAGAATAAAAACAACAATAGCTTATCAGGTTTATAGCAACATACAATAGGTACAAAGATTGAAGTTATTAACAGGAGCAATGAAAAGATAAAAAGACTTACTATATGGAGGATTTATGTAATCAACTACAAATTGTATATTTTCTATATGCAGAAAACTAAAAATTGATGGGATTTTACGGTTTCATGGAAAAATCATTAGAATAAAAGTACTAATAGAACGAATAGTACAACCCAGAAGGAGGTAGAGAGTCGGAGTGGATGCATCGATTGTAAGACCTTGACTTCCCCATGCGATGGTCGATGCACAAGCTGACATAGTTTATGATTTATATAATTTGGTAACAAATTCAATATGAATAAAATTAATATGTTACTATCCTTGGATCTTTGTTTATCGATTGATTAGATTCTTATCTAGCCATTTTATAAATCGTTCTTTGCAGAATAATACTCAAGTATATTCTATGGCACTAGAGTTTATATTGAGTTCTGGCATGAATCGATTGTTAAGATCTAGTTCTCGACACCAATTATGAATAAAAAATGTAGTGGTTTCTTATACGACAATGCATAATGGTTTTCCAGAACATATGCATGTGGCTCAAATATGTGACCAAACCAATTTAAAATATATTGTATTAAAAAAAACAACTAAAAATTGTTATGCATATACAAGAACAACTTACTGGTATGGTAAACTTGAATATGGTTTCGTGGTAATTCAGGCGATTCGTACATAGTTTTTTTTATCACTCGCTGTCACCTTGGGAGCGAGGGTAGTGCCTGGTTAATGTGTATCAGCTTGTAAATAGTGGCAGAATGGGAGTATCGTTTTAGTGATGTCTTCCACTTGACTGGTGAATATCTCTGATGTCTTTATTATCACGGCCGCCCTAACTGTGAATTTGGCCGGCCTGAAGGATTGGCGTTTGTCAAATGTGTCGACCGCGCAGTGTTGTAACCAAGATTTTAGATGTCTGCGTTATATCCACTGCCACAATAAGGTGTAGAAGGGAAGAACGAATTGTCTATGCGCAAGCAGAAAAAGTGAATTTTTATTTCTTACACTACAAAAAATCAAAGGATTTATAAAAAAATATGTATTTTGTGGTCTTTTTTTTAGCGATGCATATGTCCTAGAAGTTTTATGGTTGTTTTTTTTATTTTTTCTTTTAGCTCGTTGTGCTGAATATTGGTTTGAATTAATGTTTTAATTATTTTTTATCATATTTTTTTTGTGGGATTGATTGATGAGCACGGTAGATGAATTGATTTAATTTATTATATATGTGTTATTTGATGAAAGAATAAAATGTTATACAAGAAGTTCATAGAATTTTTGGCTTTGACTTTCAATTCTGAAGTTGGATATACGATTCATACAAATTTAGTTGAAAAGTATTTGCTAACGATGGTTTAGATTGTTGAAATTTGATCGCATCGAAAAGTGTTTGACAATTATTGAGGTAGCGATGCATTTCAATTTGAGGGCATAACACTTGAGATGATTAGTTGTAATGTGATTGAAGTGTTCAGCTGTGAGGTGGTAAGTGTCTGTTTTTTGTTGAGAGACCGATTTTCGTAACAAGTGTGTCTGACGGTGGTGAATAGTTACCCTAAGTCTTTGAGAAAATTTTGAAAATTGTTGAAAGTTAGCATTTTCAGAACGGTTTGTGGTTTATTGGGAGTTTTTGTTTCATGATCGGAATGCACCCGTGTGATCTGTGTATAAATATTCATTCAAATATAACGGCTAAATTAGCAACTCTGTATAAGCATACCATCAAATATCAACTATATATGATGAATACTTTATTTTGGAACGGCCAGAAAACAGTAGAAAAGGAGCACAGCTCGACCATTTCAGTCAGTCAGCTTTCTGCCCTCTAAGCGAAAGGTTCTTTGTCTAGGCTTTTATAAGTACCGGACACCAACCAATTGTAAAGACTTATGAAATAATTTGATAAATAAATATAACTCATTAACTTTTAAAGATGAGAGATGAATGGGGAAACCCTTGCAAAAGCAATTCAGACCAAAGTTTCAAGATAAGCACAAATGTAGCAGAGCAAAAAGATTTCCAAACTTTATTTCAGCTCTCTAAAATCTTTCAATCAAACCCCAAATTGTCAAATAAAGCCATACCATATGATATGCCTTTTCAAACTCAATACAGATCTGGACCAAAGAAATTAGCATAGAGAGAGTTACGTTGTGTTCTAAAAATACAAGCGAAGCATAATAAAAGCACCAGGTGTTGAATAGAGTGCCTTATGCGAATTTCTGAAATATGCATCTGAGGATTTTATTTACAAGAAATGGCTAAAACGTTACATTTAAATGTTTGACTTCCAGTAAAACCGGACGATATTGTATATGAAACAGTTATATTTACCCATTCAATAAAAAGTGCAAATGTAAAGATGATCCGAGAAGCTATAGGGGAATATTATTTATGAATACGATGGCGAAAGTAATTAATGGAGTTCCTAGACTCAAGAATTTCTAAATGGGTGTATATAACATAAACATCCTTGAACGAGTTCCAGGCAGGATTTTCGGCCAGGTTGATTCAAACCTGTGACAACATATACAATTTGGCTTCGATTGTTCATTTAAAAAAATTGCAGAAGAGAGGCGGAAAGTTTAACCAGCAATTTTTTTGTAAGATTTTTCCGGCGGCACTTGATTAGAAATCGAAGAAACTTGATGATTTACAAATTTCAAGCAATAGGAATGTCTACAAAAATGATAAATATGATACAGGCGTTGTATCAAAATAAAAAATCTGTCGTATGGACCGGAAATGAGTTATTCGAACACTTTAACACTTCTACACAGGGTGTAAGACAAGGTTGTTTATTGTCTCCCCACTACTTTTCACCTTGTATGTAAAATGATCTCCATGAATTGGGTTTGGAAGGAAGGTGTTAATGATTGATGATTTAAATATCCGAGTCTAAGTGCGTGATGACATATGTGGATATGTTCAGATAACCGCACAGTATTAAAACATGATATACAAACTTGAAGACTATTGTATGCGATGGAATATGGATGGCTTAACTAAGAAAAAATCAAAAAAATAACTGGTCTTTCGAAATGGATGGAAGATTTGGCCAGAGATGATAAGTGGATTTATCAAAATGAAAGCGATTGAGGTGGTTACACAATAACATCATTTGGTTAGCATTACAGAAAGTTTTCAATGCGCTTTCTCAAAATCTTGCAAAACACCGGGTCATTTTCGATACTTACATAAAATCAGCTGCCTTTTAAACAACCGCCCATTTTTAGGCAACGAAGTGGAAGAAAATCTTGGCCAATTTGTGATACAGCTTTATAAATTTTGTTTTTAAGAAGAGCGTGGTTTCGTGCTATTTTTTATCATTCGTAATACTTATGAAGCTTATAGAAAACATTATGACAATTGAAAAATAAATTGATGTACTTTGGTTTTAAATCCTTCGTTTTCCAAATATGAAAATTCCACTAAAAAAACTTTCCGTGCAAAGTTCTCCCATCTCTGTGAGGTGGCAAAGTAGGCATGCAAATCACGCCTACGGAACAATTCCCCGCAAGTCTTTCATGTGAAACCCAGAATATACACGAATGTAAATGATTTCAAGAAGTCAAATTTTATCATTTATTTTGATTTTCCAAGTCAAAATTTTTTACCGGAACAAAACAGCATTTTAAACCAAAATAATTAAAATTCATGTTGGGCACATCAGCTGATTGTTTTTCTTTTCACGATGATCCTTATGCCATTGATCTCAGCGTCTCCCGCCATTTTTATAGTTTTTGGAAGCTTTTCCCTGAAATAGTGTATCCACATTTTTAATCGCGTCAAATAAAGTATTTTTTTTCGTGATTTTCCGATTAGAATTGTGTCCGAAATAAAAAAATATTTAAACACGAAACAAATTAAAATCAGTTTTTTCAAACATCACTGATTGTTTTTCTAGTGATATCTGCCTTTGATCGGCCTGTCGCGCCACTCTACAAGGAATACGCAATGTAACTGACGAAAGACGACTTAAAAGCTACAACTAAAAGGACGAGAGCGAGGCGACTTCAGGGAATAAGAGTGATTACAAGTTAGTCACTATAACTCATCGAATGTAATGCAACGTTTAATAGAGTTTTACTTCTGGTAATCGCAAATTGTAATTAGTTTGTGGTTACCTAGTTTTTGCTGGCGTACAAGTCATAAAACTAATATTTTCGGAACAGCGATACAATATTGATCATTGATAGGACAGAGATAGTTTACAGAATTAAAACGCTTGACGCGCGAGCAGGCACGTCCAGTGTAAGTTCAGCCACTGTTAACAACCATAATAATTACAATACAACTGGGCTTTGCTTTTCTGTTAACATTATGCAGATTGTAGTCTTTTAAATTAAACATAAAAAGTACAACAGCTATAGTTTTAGGTTACTTAAGTTAAATGGCCAGACCGATTTATTTTCAGGCCTCATTTAGACTAATTCCGGTCCATTGTGATACCTATTAATATGCCATTTCTAGTTTTAAAGCGCTACTCCGATTATTTTCTTTTTATGTTGAACCACACAAGATTGTGCTCCAAAACATTAGCAGACTGTTTAGTTAACATATTTTCCAGGTCCAACAGAATAAAATCCCATGGCGTAAATTCTTCCGTAACGTCTTGCATATTTTTCGCCGAAAACATATTTTTGTACTTGCTACTACATATTGCATGCACGAAGTTATGATGGCGGATTGAATTCAAAGTTATGTTTGAATATGGTAAATTTACAAATATTTAAAACTGAAGCAGGGCTGCCCATTATATTATTATGTATATACTATTTAATTACATGCCACATTTAAAACAATTTATTCACTTTCATGTAGTTTAATATTTAATTAACTTATTATTTCATAATGAACAAAATCATATGAATTGTTCCTTTAAGTGTTTACATGATGATAATGCAACTCAGAATTTATCATTTAACTTGTTCAATTCAATGAACCGTATCAGTATAAATATTTCTTTCAAATGTACACGGCTTAGATTTAGCAAACTCTGTATAAAGGGCCGTATTGCACCTTCCTAGCCGAGAAAATTTCAATTCCATAAGAAATGCATTGCTAATTTATGCTAACGAAATTTTCGGGTAAGCGTTCAATTTCTTAAGCGTGGTAACGCCACTCTAAATGAAAATAACAAGGGTTGTCCAAAAGCATATTTTGCGCAGCAAACATTTAATTTTTACAATCATTGTGTGCGCAAAAAGTTTTAAAAGGTCTGTAAAATAATAAACAATTTATTTGAGGAAATATTTGGAAGCCTATATTAAACAATTTAAACGCATTTTTTAAAATGGTGTTCGGTGCCTGTTTTGTTTAGATATAAAATTTTCCTACGATCCTAGGGTCATAGTTAAGATAAATGCAATTCAAGATTGGTATGATCTATTCGCACCTTATGGGGACGGCCAGAAATTTAAGCCAGCCTCATTTTGAGTCTCAGGCTTTCCAGTCAAGAACTTCTCCAGGCTTTATAGTAGCCACAGGGTTCATCATACTTTCGCTACAGTGCATCGTGACGAAATGTTCGTCTGTCTTTCATGAGGCATAGTGAGTTGAGACAGTTAATACACCAGAATAGAAAACATTTTCGAAAAAGACATAAATAACTTAAGAAGCGATAACATGGTCTCTTCACTTCAATATCAACTATGTATAATGAATACTTTATTTTGCAACCTTTAATTGACGGCCAGAAACATATAAAAGTGAGCACGCTCAAGCCATTTTTAGTCGTCAGCACTTTCTGCCTCTAAGCGAAAGCGTTCTTGTCCAGGCTTTTTATAAGTACCGGACACCAACCAATTGTAAAGACTTATGAAAGAATTTTATAAAAAATAAATATCTTCTTAATTTAAACTAAAGTGTTTTTATTTTTAATGAAGAGATTATGATCTTCGAAAGAAGACCATTTTCATCTGGCGCCCAAACTTGTAGCTTTCGAATCCCACCAGTTACTAAATCATTGAGACTGTAGCAAACACGAGTAGCTGAGGACATCCCATCTGCATTCATCAGTTTCAAACAAAGCAACGTTTCAAAGATTAACATATATAATGGACTTCATCAATGTCAGGTGTTCGAGACGTGTCCACGTGAAATGTGATCTTGAGACCTTATCGCTTGGTTTGCCGAGAAGTCGAGATGTTTTGTGAAGTCGAGAGAGCATCCACCACAGAATTTTCGCATACGAAAGCGAAAGATGCTAATTATAATGAAACTGTGTCAGTTTCTGCCGTGCACAAGCGGACACACTATTGAGAACTGTCTTGAAATGAAGCGGGCAGAGTTTCAAAATAAACAAGAGAATGTGTCTGCAAGCCAACAACAAGTGCAACCAGCTACCCAAGTACAGTCATTGATGAAGACGCCAACGTTTTCATGCTACGGCTGTCGAGCTCCTGGCGTTTATCGACCAATTGTCCTGCTTGTAGCAAACACAAGAAAGACAGCCCTCAGAAACTTGGCGTTTAATATCATTATCTTCACAATTGTCATGAACTGCCCACAACACATATAGAATTTTTGGTTTGAAAGGTGAAGCCGTATTTGACAGTGGAGCACGAACCAGCGTAGCCAGCTTGAGTTTGAAGAAGATTTCGACAGCGACATGGTTGTGTTTTTCAAGATGTTCTAGCCGACGTTACTTTAGCTGATGGAACCATTTTCAAACCGGAAAAGTAATGTCCACTATCTGCGATGTTTTTATGCGATAGAGTAAGAAGATCCGACTCGTTCCCTCCCACATGCAACCAAGACATATTGGAGTTGATTTTTTTTGATCAGGCAGGAATGTTTTGAATATGACTCAAAGATGTTGGTATTTTGAGGATTGTCCAAATCCAGTTTTTCCTTTACCAGCCCAAGTTAAGACGAAAGAGGATGACTCCGAAGATGGTTTGCTGATGCCTCATCGGGACGCCATCGGCATCAAGAGGGGGAGAATGAGCAGGCTGCCCATATATTATTAATATACATATTTAATTGCATGCACATTTAAAACATTTATTTCATTCATGTATTTGTATTTGAAATATTATTCATTCATTCATTTTCGTTTTGTTCATATGAATTGTCCTTTAGTGTTTACATGATGAAATGCAACTCTCTACATTTATCATTTAGCCAACGCAAATAAGCACAGAGATGAGCAGTTTTTCAAATGCATAAACGCTTCAGATTTGAGTAATAAATATAATCTTCTCAACTATAAATTCACACTTGACTATGAAATACCTCATACTCAACTATACATTTCAAAATTGTATTGACACAGAATTACTTTCAATTTGCCAAAACTGTTGACAGAAATCATTTCTGAAAAGTTTGAAAATAGAAATATGAGAAAAACTTAGCAGACAAAAAACACTACCCTAATAAGATGCAACGAACAAAACCAGTGTCTTAATCAATACTTATTTAGTCACAGAAGATTCGTTACGGGTCAAATTGCCACAAAATAAAAATGAAAAATTTAGACAAATAATACCAAAATAGTTATATAACGAATTAGTAAGTGAAAAAAATATATTAATAAATGAAAGAGAAACTTTCAAGGAAGTCCACTAAAATGTATTAACTCTCTTTAGCTAACATAAACTAAATTACAGAATTAATCATAACTTCTAACATTGATGTACCCATTAAAAAGTCCTCGAGCGAACATGAAAAACAAAATGAGTGCAGAACTTAACTGAATCTGCTTACAATAAATATTTATTAATACTGTGGTTACGTACAATATGAAAAAAGTTAATACAACACCTTAGAGAAATGTCAACAATAAATGTTAAATCTCTTTGGCAGAAAAATATCACAAAATACTTTTGAATAGCTCTACTATTCTAGAACAAAATTAAGATAGAAGCTGACCATTATGAAAACATGAGTGAGATCTTATCGAACAAGAAAAAGTTTACAAAGAAACAATACAAGTGCAACCAAAATAGAAATTTGTTAAATAAACAACCAAATTGTTAGAAATAACACAACACGAACTTCTGGAGAAAAAGGGGATCAAATCGCAAGTTAATAATCATATGCTATTCTATTCGACAGTTAGAATGAATATTTTTGTGAATTCCTTCTAGCTGGGAATCAATTCTAACACGGCCCGCGTCCAGTAGCGTCCTAATTTCAAATTAGACGACATCGGCATAGTAGATAAATTTTAAATGCTGTATTATGAAACACCAAAAAAGGAAGTAAAACGAAATTAATCACATCGCATAAAAAGTGTTTAACTAATATATGTTTAAGCAGATTATTTAAAGTTTTGTTGGTTTGTTTTTTTTATTTCTTAATAATTGTGTTGAATATGTTTTAATTAAGATTTAATATTTATCAATTTTGTATTGTGTAGATAGTAGTGTATTTATTATATATGTATTATTTGATGAAAATGAATAAACTCTATACAAAATTCATAGAATTTTCTTGACTTTCAATTTGAAAGTGGGGATATTCATTCATACAAATTTAGGTTGAAAAGTATTTGCAACGATGTTTAATTTTGAATTTGATCGCATCGAAAATTGTTTGACAAATTAAATTGAGTAGCGATGCATTTCAATTTGAGGCATAACACTTGAGATATTATTGCTAATGTGATTGAATATTCAGCTGTTGAGGAGTAAGTGTCTGTTTTTTGTTTGAGAGACCGATTTTCTCAAACAATTTCTAAACGTTGAATATTACCCTAATCCTTTGAAAAAATGTTTGAAAAATTGTTGAAATTTAGCATTTTTCAAACGTTTGTGTTTATTGGGAGTTTTGTTTACATGATCGAATGCAACCCTGTATCATATAAATATTCATTCAAATATAACGGCTAAATTAGCAACTCCTGTATAAGCATAACATCAAATATCAACTATATATGATGAATACTTATTTTGAACGGCGCAGAAAACAGTAGAAAAGGAGCACAGCTCGACCATTTCTTAGTCAGTCAGCTTTCTGCCCTCTAAGCGAAAGGTTTTTGTCTAGGCTTTTATAAGTACCGGACACCAACCAATTGTAAAGACTTATGAAATAATTTGATAAATAAAATATAACTCATTAACTTTTAAAACCTAAAGTGTTCTTATTTTAATGAAGAATATGATCTCCGAAAGAAGACCATTTCAAAA
>PGFW01015381.1:12756-28112 GCA_003123925.1 Haematobia irritans | reverse complement strand
TTTTCAGAAAATTTCCTATAGAAATGAAATTTTCAGAAAATATTTTATAGAAATGAAATTTTCAGAAAATTTCCTATAAAAATGGAATTTTCAGAAAATTTTCTATAGAAATAATTTTGACAAAATTTCCTATAGAAATGAAATGTTGACAAAATTTTCGTTAGAAATAAAATTTTTGTTGTGGTATTGATTTCACATTTTTTATTTTATTTATTTATTCTATTTAAGCCTTAAATCGTTTTGTATAAAATCTTAAAAGTTCAATAAATCTCTTTGCAATTTTCATTAGTCTAACTATTCGCTTGAATTTGAATTTGACCATTGGGGATAAAGAATTTTTATATTCCCTACTCACAGATGGTGCCTCATAACGGGTAATTTTAAGGAATTTTTGGGAACCCTCTAAATTTTTAGTTTCATCCAGTTTTAATTTGTTACTTTTTGTGGAAACCCCTTTAGAATATTGCGAATTTTTTGATCCAAAAGATTGTATTGAATTCTGTAGTTTAAGATATTTTGTAATAGAGGGAAATTTGTGCAAAGATCCCAAAGGTTTTTTATAATCGATAAATTGGCATAATATCTGGAGTAGATGTTGACGAATGTTGACACTTTCCAAGACCATATTTTTATGCAATAAATTTATGAGATATAGACAAGCATTATCACTGAAGGCCTGGCGACGTTTTAGAGTATTCAAATATTGCCAGATTTCCTCTTCATCATTCATGGTAGTTAGATTTTCCAGAAATTCTTCTAATACCCCTAATCTCTTATCATTCAAGGGACCATCTTTAAGTAAATAATCCATAACATGCTGAAAAGCTTGGGTGTTATGATGGTGGACCACGGTTTCATATTTAGATGACTTAGGGATATAGTTTCGCCATTTTCGTTTCTTATTTAAATGTCCATGAATTCTAAAGTTTTCCATTTCACGTGTTAGGCCTTTGGCCAATTGTTCCCAATTATGAGGTTTCCATTTCCAATTAAAGTTGAATAGGTCTTGGAGATTATTGGGATTTAATACAGCTTGATTTCTTAAAATTTTAAAATACTCCTCCAGTTCGTCATCTTCCAGCATATTGAGACTTTCCAAAAACCTATAGATATAGATAAAAATCCAGCAATTTTTTAGGGCTTCTTTTTCACAATTATTTAGCTTGCGATATAACTGAAGAGGATCGAAATCTTGAGGATGAAGTTCTTCCAAATGGCTTTGAAATGGTTCAACAAATTTCAATCGAAATAATGACGCTATCAAAGAACTTTTTTCTTTGATGGTCCATTTGATATGAGATTCAAAAAGGATATTAAGTATAACCCATAAGGAGTCCTCATGGAAAGCTCCCTCATTGTATAATATTTTTAAATTATCATATCTGGTTTCCTTATCCTGTTGAGTTAAGATTTTCAAAAATTCCATTAAATATTTGAATTCTTCCAAGCCTAATGGAGTTTTACTTCTGGCCGTTAAAAGAATTTCCAGTAGCTCTTTGGGAGTATAGCCCGGAAGTTGCTTAACAACTTCCAAGTTTTGATTCTTTTTATAATCTCGAGATGTGTTGGTGATATCTTGAGATTCTAGAGATTTAATTTGATCAGAAAAACCAGGAGATGAAAGATTTGTAGATTCCAAAAAATTTGATTTTGCAAATCGCTGCGGTTTTGGTGGTATTGCTGGTGGTTTTTTAGATTTATTGAGACAATCTTCTTGTTCCATTGACATTTTTAACCAGCGTTTCCTCCTCCACCGCAGCGAAATTGTTAAATTTTGTTCAACAGAAAAAAATTGAAAATATTTTTTTCTAAAAGTTCAGATCAGGTGTCAAATATGTAAAACTTCATAAAATATACACTACAAAAATTTTATTTTACACAACAAAAATTGTAGACTGCATTCCATGAACTTTATACATGAACAATATACATTTCACAAATATAATTGTTTACTAAAAAGATTTTACTTTACTACGGTATAGCATAACCTTTATGAAAAGTTCACTATTTTTAATTGATTTCTGGGATGTTATTTTTATTTTCTATAGAAAAGTTTGTCAAAATTTTATTTCTATAGAAAATTTGGTCAAAATTTTATTTCTATAGAAAATTTGGCAAAATTTTCTAGAAAAATTTTGAAAATTTTATTTCTATAGAAAACTTTGTCTAAAAATTTTATTCTATAGAAAATTTTTGGTCAAAATTTTTATTTCATAGAAAAATTTGTCAAAAATTTTATTTCTATAGAAAATTTTGTCAAAATTTTATTTCTATAGAAAATTTTGTCAAAATTTTATTTCTATAGAATTTTGTTCAAAATTTTATTTCTATAGAAAATTTTTAAAAATTTTATTTCTATAGAAAATTGTGTCAAAATTTTTATGTTCTATAGAAATTTTGTCAAAATGTTATTTTATATTTGTCAAATTTTATTATGAAAATTTTCCAAAATTTATTCTATAGAAAATTTTGTCAAAATTTTATTTCTATAGAAAATTTTCACAAATTTTATTTTCTATAAGAAAATTTTCACAGAATTTTATTTCTATAGAAAATTGTCACATAATTTTTTCTATAGAAATTTTGTGAAATTTTATTTCTAATGAAACTGTCAAAATTTTATTTTTACGAATTTTTCAAATAAATGTTATTTTCTATAGAAAAATTTTCACAAAATTTTATTTCCATAGAAAATTTTCACATCATAAATTTATTTCTATAGAACATTTTCACAAAATTTTATTTTCCTATTAGAAAATATTTTCATATAAAAATTTATTTCTATAGAAAATTTTGTCAAAATTTTATTTCTAATACGAAAATTTTGTCAAAATTTATATTTCTATAGAAAATTTTGTAATAAAATTTTATTTCTATTAGAAAATTTTGTAAAAATTTTATTTCTATAGAAATTATTGTAATTTTTTTTGATTGTGTCAAAATTTTATTTCTATAGAAAATTTTGTTAAAATTTCATTTCTATAGAAAATTTTGTCAAAAATTTCATTTCTATAGAAAATTTTGTCAAAATTTTATTTCTATAGAAAATTTTGTCAAAATTTTATTTCTTTAGAAAATTTTGGCAAAATGTTATTTTTATAGAGAATTTTGTCAAAATTTTATTTCTATAGAAAATTTTGTCAAAATTTTATTTCTTTAGAAAATTTTGGCAAAATTTTATTTCTATAGAAAATTTTGTCAAAATTTTATTTCTATAGAAAATTTTGTCAAAATTTTATTTCTAAAGAAAATGTTGTCAAAATTTTATTTCTTTAGAAACTTTTGTCCAAAATTTTATTACACACAAAATTTTGTCAACATTTTATTTCTATAGAAAATTATGTCAAAAATTTATTTCTATAGAACATTTTGGCAAAATTTTATTTCTGTAGAAATGTTTGGCAAAATTTTATTTCTGTAGAAATGTTTGTCAAAATTTTATTTCTATAGGATATTTTGTCAAAATTTTATTTCAAAGAAAATTTTGTCAAAATTTTATTTCTATAGAAAATTTTGTTAAAATTTTATTTCTATAGAAAATTTTGTCAAAATTTTATTTCTATAGAACATTTTGACAAAATTTTATTTCTATAAAAAATGTTGTCAAAATTTTCTATAAAAAAAAAATTCACAAAATTTTTTATAGAAATAAAATTTTGCAAATATTTTCTATAGAAATAAAATTTTGACAAAATTTTCTATAGAAATAAAATTTTTGACAAAATTTTCTATAGAAATAAAAATTTTGACAAAATTTTCTATAGAAATAAAATTTTGACAAAATTTAAGCTACTCTTGTAGTTTAGTCAACACAAAGCTGAGATCAAAACAATAAATATGATTGAAGTACAGGGTGGTTAAATTGTAAGGGCCGATGTTGAATGTGAACCTAAACGCCAAGTTTTTTTCCGAATTTTATTTGACTTTTCTCTATTTCAGACTTACTCAATTTGAACCATGGAGAGATACACAATCCAACAAAGTGTTAAATGGCAACAGTGGATGATCAATTTTCGAAGAAAATGCATCTTCAGTGATGAGGCACATTTTCACCTCAGTGGATTCGTCAATAAACAGAATTGCGCATTTTGGGCAATGAGAAATCCAAGAGTGATGCGTCGAAAAACCAATGCACCCACAAAGAGTGACTGCTTTGGTGCGGTTTTATGGGCTGGCGGCTATCATCGGGCCGTATTTTTTGGTCCCAAAATGAGCGCGCGGCCAGGCAAGTTACTGTGATGGTGTTCGCTATCGTGAGATGATAACGATACTATTTTATGGCCCGAATTGGAAGAATATGGTATGTGGACGATATGTGGTTTCAGCAGGACGGTGCCACTTGCCCACAACCAGCTAACGAAACAATGGCTCTTCTTGGCGCAACAAATTTAATGGCCGTGTTTTATCTCACGTAATGGCGATGTCAATTGGCCACCAAGATCATGTGATTTGACACCCGTTGGACCTTTTTTTAGGGTTATTTGAAAGAAAAGGTGTACGTCGATAAGCCAGCAACAATTCAAGAGCTAAAGGATGAGATAATTCGGCACATTAACGGCATAGAACCTCCATTAGGCCTCAGCGTCATCGAAAATTTGGACCATCGGATGAAGGTGTGCCACCGAGGTCGCGGCGCCCATTTGGCCGATATTTTGTTCCATACATAATTGAGTAATACCAATATATCATAATAAAATAAAATTTCACTAATTTCCTAAATAGTTTGTGTTTTATTCAAAATCAACATCGGCCCTTGAAATTTTAACCACCCTTTACAAACCAACAATAAAAAACAAAACACGAAATAAAATTTTGACAAAATTTTCTATAGAAATAAAATTTTTAGAAAACTTTCTATAGATATAAAATTTTGTTTAAATTTTCTATAGTAATAAAATTTTGATAAAATTTGCTGTAGAAACAAAATTTTTTCTATAGAAATAAAATTTTGACAAAATTTCCAAAAGAAATGAAATTTTGATAAAATTTCCTATCGAAATAAAATTTTGACAAAATTTTCTAAAAAAATAAAATTTTGACAAATTTTTCTAAAGAAATAAAATTGTGACAAAATTGTTAAAGAAGTAAAATTTTGTTTAAATTTTCTATAGAAATAAAATTTTGACAAAATTTTCTATAGAATAAAAAATTTTGACAAAATTTTGTATAGAATAAAAAAATTTGACAAAATTTTCTAAAGAAATAGAATTTTGACAAAAATTTTCTAAAGAAATAGAATTTTGGCAAAAATTTCTAAAGACATAAAATTTTGATAAAATTCCATAAAATGAAATTTTTAAAAAAATTGTCTATAGGAATAAAATTTTGACAAAATTTTCTATAGAAATAAATTTTTGACAAAATTTTTGACAGATATTCTCACACGGAAATAAAGGAAATATGAACAAAACTTCAAAAAACGACAGGAAATAATTTGGACAAAATTTTCTATAGAAATAAAATTTTTAGAAAACTTTCTATAGATATAAAATTTTGTTTAAATTTTCTATAGTAATAAAATTTTGACAAAATTTGATGTAGAAACAAAAATTTTTCTATAGATATAAAATTTTGACAAAATGTCCAAAAGAAATGAAATTTTGACAAAATTTTCTATAAAAATAAAATTTTGCCAAATTTGCTAAAGAAATAAAATTGTGACAAAATTTTTAAAGGAGTAAAATTTTGTTTAAATTTTCTATAGAAATAAAATTTTGACAAAATTTTCTATAGAAATAAAATTTTGACAAAATTTTCTATAGAAAAAAAATTTTGACAAAATTTTCTAAAGAAATAAAATTTGACAAATTTTTAAATAAAATTTGACAATTTCTTAAAGATATAAAATTTTGATAAAATTCATAAGAAATGAAATTTTTAAAAATTGTCTATAGAATAAAAATTTGACAAAATTTTCTATAGAAATAAATTTTTGACAAAATTTTCTATAGAATAAAAAATTTTGACAAAATTTGTCTATAGAAATAAATTTTTGACAAAATTTTCTATAGAATAAAAAATTAAAAAAAAAAAAATTGTCTACAGAGATAAAATTTTGCCAAATTTGTCTATAGAAATAAAATTTTCTATAGAAGGAAAATTTTGAGAAAATTTTCTATAGAAGTAAAATTTTGAGAAAATTATCTATAGAAATAAATTTTTGTGAAAATTTTCTATAGAAATAAAATTTTGTGAAAATTTTCTGTAGAAATAAAATTTTGTGAAAATTTTCTATAGAAATAAAATTTTGACAAAATTTTCTATAGAAAGTGAATTCCAACGTTTTAAATGAAAATGAACCCCAGTTTTTTATGGGCCTTGGCCGGGCCAACGAGATTTCACTTTTTCTGTAAACAATGTTTCTAACAATAAGTTCTACCCTTATATACCTCAATCATTCATATGACATTACTCAGAACATAATAATAATAATAAAAAAATCATTTAAAATATAGTATATAATGTCTAAATTCTCAGTTTATGAAGATTTCCTTATCGAACCACCCGAATTATGTCGCCACAATAAAATAGTCCAAAATATTAAGAAAATCTATCATCATTCACAACCGATACGTCTTACAACAGTAAGCCATTTAATAAAATTAGGACCCTGTCATACTACATGTGGAATGTGTGGAAAATCAAATGGTGATGGCGAGAAGTGTCAATGTCCTTGTGGAGAAATGAGAAAAAGATATCATAGTAGAGGAGAAGAACCAGGTGATGGAGGTAATAGAGAAATTCTACAGAGAAAGGATAATTGCATATTTTCCTATATTGTGACGACATCAAGGGGAAGTCATTGCAGTTTGGATGAATTTAAGGAGACAAGAAGATGCAATTTAATGGATAAAAGAGGATCAAGTTTATTGGGAATATTTCGACAAAGCTTTAGGAAATCGAATCGAAACTGTTTAGGAGGTATGACACGGGCAAACGATTCCATGATTTGGTTGATGAAACCTATAAAAGATGGTATCCGATATTCTCACACGGAAATAAAGGAAATATCTACAAAACTTCAAAAAACAACGGGAAATAAATCATTGGAGATTATGAAAAGGAAAGTCTGTGAAGGTCGCTTGGATGAAGCGGATAAATTTGGACCTAAAAATAGATTAAAGAAATTGAAATCTAAAAAACTATCTCAGCAATCTATTGAATCTTTGGGGATGCAATCAAACCCAGAGGAATCCCCAAATATTTTAGATTCTTGGCGACCTCATAGACCCAGAATGTTGAAACCATCTCATAAGATTCGCTTACAATCCCTGAGCCATTGTTATCCACTAGGTATATCATCTACGGATATGGATGAATATACCCAGCAGTTAACTAGGCGCAGGAATATACCTCAAGCAAAATTTAAATATGAAAATTTAATATCCCTCAGGAAATATGGAACTGTTGTGGAATTTTTCAATAGTCGTATACAGCTTGAAGATATTCAATATAAAAAGTCCTCTTGTTGCCAAGGAAAATCTCAAACACAATTACAAATTTCCCCAAACCCTCTAATGGTCGCCCAAGAGCCAAAAGATATGCAAGTAAGATCTACGGATATTTTGAATAAAAATACAAGGAGAACATTTTTAAAAAATTCCAAGAAATCTCTAGAAAAGAAAACTCGAAAATTATCCAGGAAAATAGAGAGGCAATCAGAAGACAACCATTTTCAAAAATCAATAACATGCAATTCTAAAAATACCCATGAAATTGATGTTTTGAAAATCTAGGATGTGCTATCTATTTTGGAGAAGATGGAAAATACAGAAATATTTCAAAAAGAAAAATTAGAAACATTAGAAAAGGAGAAACAAGATATAAAGCAACAAAAGAAAAAAATCATATCAAAAATAATTCATACTAAATTATTTAACATAAAAAATCAGTAACATAAACTTTGAATCTTTACGGAAGCATCTATAACCAAAAATATTTTCTATTAAGAATTTTAAAAAATATTAATTAGAGAAATTAATATTATTGAATACCTTTTAAAAAGCCTCAAAAAAATTATTAAATTCACAAATTTTTATTCAAATTAATTTCTAATTTTTCAAATGAAAAAAAAAAAATCATTTGAAAAGTTTAAATTATGAACAAAGTCTTACTCAATATTGGAAAAAAAAAATAAATTATAAAATCTACTTTCCCATTCAGTTCCCCCAAAAAAAGTTTATAAAATTATTTGAATGCGGCATTACTGTCTTTTTACTCACAATAGTGTTGTCTAAAATGTACGGTAAAATTCTGTTTATTCTTCTATAAAAAAAATAAAATATTCTCAAACATAAAAAATTGCCCTTCGAGCTGATATGTAAATAATGACTTTTTTCTATCTTCTTGTACTTAAATTAATTTCTAGATTTCGTTAAGTTTAGTTGAAAAAAAAAATTATTTTCCTAAAATGAATGGCATATATTGTTTATACGGTATAATTATCGATGTTTTTTGTTTGTTTTTCAAAATTAAAAAAAATCATTGAAATAAAATTATAAATATATAACCAAAGGTCTAACTGCCATATTAAAAAAGTTAAATTGAACTTTAAACCTACTTTTCCCCATACAAGATTCCTCAATAAAATGTTTATAAATTGATTTTGAAATGCGGCATTACGTCCTTTTACCACAGCAATAGTGGTGATCTAAAATATACGGTCAATATATGATTTTAAATCTTATGGTAAAAAAAAAATATAATTCTTATATAAAAAAATTGGTTCCTTCGAGCTGATGTTGTAAATGAATTGTTTGCTAATTTTTTTGTAGGCTATTATTATTTCATATATAGTCTATTATTTAATAAAAAGAAATGTAGGAAATATGAGAATGGCCATATAATTATATATAATTTTTTTGTTTTTTCAAATTAAAACAAAAATCATTGAAAAAATTTAAATTATAGTGAACAGTATTAATTGAACTATTAAACGCTACTTTTCGTATAGCAATTCCTTCATAAGAAGTTTATTGAAGGAATTTGTATATAAGATATATAAAATGTATAACTTATATAAAAATAAATAATATATATATATATATGTATATGTATATAATTAAATATGTATAATGTATATAATATATATATATATAATAATAATAATATATATATATTATATATATATATATATATATATATATAATATGATATATATATATATAATATTATATATATATATATATATATTTTATATATATATATATATATATATATATATTTTTTTATAGTATAATTATCATGTTTTTTGGGTTTGTTTTTCAAAATTAAATAAAACAATTGAATAAAATTTAAATTAATAAAACAAAGTCTTACTGCATATTGAAAACAAGTAAATTGAACTTTAAACCTTACTTTTCGCCATACAAATATTCCTTCATAAAATTGTTTTATAAATTTAATTGTTGAATGGGGGCCATTACTGTCTTTTACCCACAATAGTGTGATCTAAAATATACGGCATATTTCTTTAATGCTTATGTAAAAAAAATAAAATAGTCTTATATAAAAAAATTTGTCCTTCGAGCTGATGTTTAAAATGTAATTTTTTCTATTTTTGTAACCTATTATATTTCTATATAGTCTATTAGTTTTAAATAAAAAAATGTTAGGAAATATGAAAGGCATAGTGAATTATTATAATTTTTTTGTTTTTCAAATTAAACAAAAAAGTCATTGAAAAAAATTTAAATTAAAATTTTGGAACAGTATTTAAATTGAACTTTAAAACCTACTTTCCGTATACAATTCCCTTCATATTTAAAATGTTTAATTGAAGGAATTTGATATAAAAGATCATATAAAATGTATAACTTATATAAAAAAGAACTAAAATATACTATTATATATATAGTTTAGTGGTTTGTATAATAGATGATATATATTATATAGTATATGTATATATATATGTTATAATATATATATATATAGTATATGATATATATAGTATATATATATATATATATATAACTAATATATTATTAATAATATATTATATAATAAATATATATATATATATATATATATATATATATATAATATTAATATATATATATAATATTATATATATATATATATATATATATTATATATATATAATATATATAAGATATATAATATATATTATCATATATTATATTGTGTTTTTTCATAAAAATCATAATAATTAATTATAATAATATACTGCATATAATAAGATTGAACTAAACTACTTCCATAATCCTATAAAATGTTTAATATATTTAATGCATTATTTCTTATCCAAATAGTGTGATCATAATTATCGGATATAATTCAAATCATGAAAAATAAATATATCTATATAATGCTATCATGTGTAAATGAATTCATTTTGACTATTCATTATTTATATACTTCTATTATTTATAAAATAGGAAATGAAGATATAATATCATAATTTTTGATTTAATTAACATATTAATTATATTATGAACTAGTTAAATGAAAGTTAACCTATTTATAATTTCATAAAATGTTATTAGGATTTGATATAGTTAATAAAATGAATAACTTATATAAAAATAATGATAGATTAATTTTAGTAAAATTCATATGTATATCTAAATTTTAATTATAAAAAGAAGAGTAAAATGAATGTTACTATATTGACTAATTATTATAATTAGTATATATATTATATTTTGATAACTATAAATATGTATATTTATTTATATTAAATTAAATATATATCCTAAATATAAGTGATATTATATTTATATATATATAAATAATATAATATATTATAAAGTATTTGAATAGGTATATAAATGTAATTGATTAGATAATAAATGCACAGATGTTAGTATGAAGCTATCGAATTACAGTAAATTTTTCCAGTATTTTAATAAAAAAAAAAAATTGGTCCTGTCGATCTGTAATTTAATAACTGAGTCCCTGCTCGCGGATAGACTTGAAAGACGGAGTCGTTTTTTCGACGTGGTATCCCTAAGTTGACAAGATAGATGGAAAATGTAGTGGCCTAGCGAATGGATCAAATACTTCGATTGATTCAGTCTGGTTACAATTTTTTGGGGCAAAAATAATCAATAAATTTTATTAAAAAAGTCCCAATTTTAATTGTCCGCTATCACTAATATTAGCAAATTGTTTCAATATTTTAATTTTTCCCTTTATATTCAATAAAATTAATGTAAACCTTCAAGCAGAAATTTGAATAGGTTTCATTCTAATTTTTTTGTAATTAATTTTTTTTTATATATGAACGCACTGTTAAGGGAAAAATGAGTCGGGAAATCTAATGAGCTTATATCTTTACCTAAATTTTTTTTTTCTTCAATATTAAAAAAAAATAGGTCCTTCGACTTGTAATGTATTAATTGAGTCTATTCCGGGATAGACGCAAAATACGAATCGTTTTGTCGTTGTGGTATCCGTAAAATAATTGCCAGAAAGATAGGAAAAAGTAGCTGACTGGCGATGGCGACAATATTTCGATTGATCTGTTAGATGTTTTTCGGAATAAAAATTCTCAAAACATTTGAAAACAATCACGAGCAATTTTAATTGTTGAGCTGCCGCACTATTATTATTGGCCTCCAGTATTTTTTATTATTGTCAGAAATTATTAATGATGAAATTAAATACAATTTGTTTTAAATATGCCCAGTGTAAGAAAAAGTATGTCCCGAATGTATGACTCATATTTTTATACGCGCTCCACGCATAGGATGGGTATATTATACTTGGTCCATTCCGTTTGTAAGACACAATTCGAAATAATTGCTCTAAGACCCCATATAAGTATATATATTCTTGGTCGTGGTGAAATTCTGAGTCGACTAAGCATGTCCGTCCGTCGTCCGTCTGTCCGTCTGCCGGCTGTCCGTGCCGTCTGTGGAAATACAGCTAACCTCCGAAAGCGAAACTAGCTATCGACTGAAACCTTGGCACAAGTAGATTGTATTGATGTAGGTCGGATGGTATATGAAAATGGCCATAAATCGGGCCACACGTTTAACGTATAGCCCCCATATAACCGATTCCCCCAAATTTGGGCTTGGCGGAGGCCTTCCGGAGCAGCAAAATTCATCCGATTGACGGTCTGAAATTTGTAGCGTGGTCTAAGTAAATACGGTCCTCTAACTAACCCATAGTAACCAAAAATTGTGTCCATAGTCGGTCCCATAATTAATATATAGGCCCCCATATAAAGCCGATCCCCCCAGTTTGAACGCTCCGGAGCCTCTTTGGAGGGGCAAAATTCAATTCGAATCGGCGTTGAAATTTGGGTACTGATGTTAGTATACAGTCTCTAACAACCATGGCAAAAATTGGTCCATTCGGTCGTAAATATAAGTATATAAGCTTCCCATATAAACCGATCCCCAGATTTTGAACCTCCGGAGCCTCCTTGAGAGAGCAACTTCAATCAACTACCCGATTGAAATTTGGTACGTGGTTTAGTATATGGTCTCTAACAACCATGCAAAAACTGGTCAGATCGTCCATAAACTCTATATATAGCTCCAATATATAGAACCGATCCGACAGATTTTGACACTCCGGAGCCTCTGGAGGGGCAAAATTCATCCCGATCCGTTGAAATTGGGGTACCTGATGTTAGTATACGTCTCTAACAAGCATGCAAAAACTGGTTCATATCGGTCCAAATTATATAATAGCTCCCATATATAACGCGATCCCCAGAATTTGAACTCCTGAGCCTCTTGGAGAGCAAGAATGTCATTCCGATCGCAAATATGAAATTTTTAAGTAGTGGTGTTAGTCTCATAACAACCATGGCAAAAAAATTGGTCGCATATCGGTCCAAAATTATAGATAGCTCCCATATAACCGATCCCCAGATTTGACCTCCGGAGCTCTTGGAGGGCAAAAATTCATGTCCGATCCGTTTGAAATTGGGTACGCTGATGTTAAGTATACGGTCTCTAACACATGCTAAAAACCTGTCCAATACGGTCCATAATTATAATTATAGGCTCCTCATATAAACCGATCCCCCAGATTTGAAGCTCTGGAGGCCTCTGATTGAGCAAATATCATCCGATCCCAATTGAAATTTAGTAGCTGGTGTGTTAAGTCTCTAAGAACCGATGCAAAATTGGTCCATATCGTCCATAATTTATATAATAGCTCCCATAATAAACCGATCCCCAGGATTTGGACCCTCCGAAGCCTCTTGGAGGAGCAAAAGGAGATCATCGCGATGCGGTTTTGAAAATTTGGTAACATTTCGTTAAAGTATATGGCCTCTAACAGCCCCATTTGAAAAATTGTCGAAATTTTTATTACTATATGAAAGTTTTGTCAAAACCTTTCGATTTCTATAGAAAGTTTGTAAAAAAGTTTATTTCTATTAGCAAATGTTTGTCCAACATTTTATTTCCCATAGAAAATTTGTCCAAAGACTTTACTTCTAAAGAAATATTTTGTAAAAAAATTTATTTCTGTAAGAAAATTTTGTCACATTTTATTTCTATAGAAAATTTTGTTCAAAATTTAATTGGCTATAATGAAAATTTTGTCACATTTTACTTCGCATATGAAAATTTTGTCAAAATTTATTTCTAATAGAAAAATTTTGTCCATAACTGAATTATATACGTATTTAATCGCCTTTTTTTGTTTAATAATATACCCGCTTATGGACTAACTTACCAATTTAGAAGACAGTGCTAAAAAGGTTTTACGATACCTTTGCCATCGGCATAGTTGTTTATCGCCAACGCCAAAGTAATTGCGATGTTGGATGACACCTTTAGTAGAAATTCCTACCAATCCATGGTGGAGGGTAAACATAAAGAGTTTCGGCTGGGGCCGAACTTACGGCCGGTATATACTTGTTTACATATATTATTTTCCATATAAAAAAAATGGTCATTCGAGCCGTAATTTAAACAAAGTTTTTTGTATTTTTGATTTTTTATTAACTCAGCAGGAAAATTATGTTTGTCAAATTTTATTTGGGTAAAGCCTTTTAGACTGGCAAGATGGTTTCAGAATTATTTTTTTTTTTCATATTGATTGAAGAAATAAATGGTCCTTCGAGGTATATAATAAACTAATTTTAACAAAGTTTTCAGTGTTTTTACTATTCTTAGCTTAACCAACAGAAGAAAATTATGTTTGTCAAATTTATTTGGGTAAAGCCTTTTAGACTGCAAGATGGTTTCAGAATTATTTATTTTCATATTGATTGAACAAACAAAATGGTCCTTCGAGCTGTATATTAAACTAATTTTTCTATAGTTTTTTTTTTGTATTAAATTATATTTATATTATTTCATTAATCCATATTATTAAAGAAAGCTTAAAGCATTGATTTTTTGTTCTTAAATTAGACATATCCTCATAAAAGTCCAATATTTCTAACGTTAGGATTATCACAATCAATAGTAGATGAAATTTACATGCTACCATGTCCAAAATATATTAAAATACCAGCCAGTCACGCTACGTACTTAAGTCCACGGGTGATTATTACATTTTTGTGTTTTGAGAAAGAGGGGGCACACAGTTACACTCCTTCACAAACTTCATCAAGAAGAAACCGTAGACCGTTTAATTAGTTTGTTGGCCCTAATGGAAATTGTTGTAAAACAATGGCAAACAAATGGGTGTGGATAGAATGCGACTATGTCTGAAATTCCTACCAAAAAGAAATTTTATAAAGAAAATGGGGGAAAAATCCTATCAATAAAAAAACAAACAATGGAGATAGGCCAAAGGATGACCAGGTAGCAGTTACGACGTCAACAGTAGCATGAGTTGGCAAGTACAGGTGAAAATGCCATTACATGGTTCAAGCTTTTCATTAAGTTGTCAGCTAAATTATTCATAAAATAGATTAGTCTACCAATTGTAGGGGGGTCTATAGATCATTAAGGCAAAAATAAGTGATTTTTTTATCTCAGCTATATTACAAAATTGATGTGGAATTTGATGTAGTGATGAGAGTAAGTACACAGAAAAAAAAATTCAACGAGAAAATTTTTCCAATTAAAGTCTAAATAGAGTATGTGTGTGAAGATAAATTCGAATTTGAAATTTGCAGGCAAAAAACTTAAGGCCGAGACACAAACCAGCACCAAAAATATTTTTCAAATCGAATTTAGGATTTCAAATTCCGAATTTGGATTTTAGTAATTTCTTATTTTTAAAAACAAGCCGAGTGCGATAAGAGAGAGTAGGCTCAATTGGAAGGGCTTGAGCTCAGGCTTTCATAATCAAGCGAAAAAGTCCTTCAATTAGAAAAGTATTGTGAAAGCGAAAATTTGAAAACAACATTGTTTCCATACAAATTTTTTACAACGGGGCCCACTGTGCCAAAAACTAAGCCGCGTGCGATATAG
>PGFW01015372.1:56810-79425 GCA_003123925.1 Haematobia irritans | reverse complement strand
TGGAGGGTGGCCATGGGAATCTAGAAGAATGGAAAGGATATACGATTAGAAAATATAATTTGAAATAATTTCCTAAATATAATGATAATGACATTCGACATTATAACATTCGAAACGATATTTTTCATGCGTATTAATGACTATTGATGGCGTAATATAAAAAAACCTAACTCGATATTGATTTAATGAAAGGGGTAGGAAAAATTTTAGCAAAAATTTCTATAGGAATAAAATTTTGACAAAATTTTCTATAGAAATAAAATTTTGACAAAATTATCTATAGAGATAAAATTTTGACAAAATTTTCTATAGAAATAAAATTTTGACAAAATTTCTATAGAAATATAAATTTCAAACAAAATTTTCTATAGAAATAAATGTTGTATATAGAATATAGTTTTAACAAAATTTATATATAGAAATTAAAATTTTAACAAAATTTTCTATAGAATTAAAATTTTAACAAAATTTTCTATAGAAATAAAATTTTGACAAAATTTTCTATAGAAATAAAATGTTGATAAAATTTTATAGAAATAAAATGTTGATAAAATTGTCTATAGAATTATAATTTTAACAAAATTTTCTATAGAAATAAAATTTTAACAAAATTTTCTATAAAAATAAAATTTTGACAAAATTTTCTATACAAATTTGTATATAGAAATATAGTTTTAACAAAACAAAATAAATGTTCTATAAAACAAAAATTTTAACAAAATTTTATATAGAAATAAAATTTTAACAAAATTTTATATAGAATTAAAATTTTAACAAAATTTTCTATAGAAATAAAATTTTGACAGAATTTTCCATAGAAATAAAATTTTAGCAAAATTTTCTGTAGAAATAAAATGTTGACACAATTTTCTATAGAAATAAAATATGTTTGACAAATATTCTATAGAAATAAATTTTTTACAAAATTTTTCTATAGAAATCAAAATTTTCTAAGAATAACAAAATTTTCCAAAATTTTCTATAGAAAGAAAATGTTTACAAAATTTTCTATAGAATCAACATTTTCTATAGAAATAAAATTTATTTCTATAGAAAATAAAATTTATTTATTTATTATAAATTTGTCACATTTTCTATAGAAATTGTTAAATTATTATTTTCTATAGAAATTGTCAAATTTTTCACTAGAAAAAAATTAAGTAAAATCATCGATAAAATTTTGAAAAGTCTCGTAAGAATATTCAAATAAAAAAACTAGAACATTTCAGTTTTAAATTTATTAGACTAAGCGAATTTTAATCAAAATTTTATTTCTTAGAAAAATTTTGTTTCTATAGAAAATTTTGTCAAAATTTTTTACTATAGAAAATTTGTCAACATTCATTTCTATAGAAAAATTTTGTCAACATTTCATTTCTATAGAAAATTTTGTCTAAAAATTTTATTTCATTAGAAAATTTTGACAAAATTTGTTTCTATAGAATTTTGTAAAAATTTTTTTTCTTTAGAAAATTTTGTCAAAGTTTAATTCTGTAGAAATTTTTCAAATTTTTTTTCTATAGAAAACTTTGTAAATTTTTTGTAATAGAAATTTTTTTAAAATTATTATTTCTATAGAAAAATGGCAAATATTTCTATAGAAATAAATTTTAACAAAAATTTTCTATAGAAATAAAATTTTGATAGAATTTTCTATAGAAAAAATAAAATTTTGATAAAATTTTTCTATAGAAATAAATTTTTAACAAAAACTTTCTACAGAATAAAATTTTGAAATATTTCTATAGGAACTAAAATTTAACAAAATTTCTATAGAAATACAATTTGGCAAACATTTTCTATAGAAATTAACTTTTTGGCAAAATTTTTCTACAGAAATATAATTTTAATAAAATTTTCTATAGAAATAAAATAAAAATTAAATGAAAGTGTAGGGAAATTCTCAAATAAATTGATTATTAAATTAATTAATTATTATATATATATAATAAATTATAAACAATATTATAAGTATTGACTGCTAGAGTCCTTAAACTTTTAATCTAATTTTTTAATAAACAAAAAAGCTACATATTTTAATTTATCATTTGAACGTTTCTTGTTGTATCTAAAGTTATATGGATTTTTAAGTTTTTTCTTTCTCTTTAAACTAACCAAAACCCATGTTAGCCTATTTATTCTCTCTTTTCCAAGTTTGATTTAAATCGGTTCAGATTTAGGTATTTACTCTTGTTCGCTATATTCTTTTAATAGTAGGAAGGTAAAGTAGGAATCTCCTATAAAAGAGTATTGCTGTAAGAATGGCGATAATTTCGAGTATTCCTATGGGTCCTCTACCAAGGGAGAGGTGGCTTTAGGTTTGGTGTAATATCAGCTTGTTAGTTTAGGCTCGCTGAGACTATTCAGATTCGATGGGTGGAGAACTTCTATCTTATCATTGACAGCCGCCTAATTCTAGGTTGTTCGGTCATTACAGGGTTTTAACCCATGACCCTTTGTAAGCAAGGCGAGCATGCTGGTAAATCGATTCAAAAATATTCAACAAGCTATAGTTATATTGATCTCAATGAAAATGTGTCTAGGGCACGGTTGCCACTCAATCCAAAAATTGAAGAAATTTTTACAAAAAAACTATCAAATAAAAAAATCTTATTTTTGATTTCTATAGAAAATGTTTTGTCAAAATTTTTTTCTATAGACAGTTTTATCAAAATTTTTTTTTCTATACAAAATTTTGTAAACATTTTTTTCTACAGAAACTTTTCTCAAATGTTATTTCTATAGAAAATTTCTGTCAAAATTTGTATTTCTATAGAAAATTTGTCAAATTTGTTTCTATAGAAATTTGTTAAATTTATTTCTCTATAACGAAAAATTTTGTCAAAATTTTATTTCTATAGAAAATTTGTTAAAATTTTTATTTCTATGAAAATTTGTCAAAATTTGTATTTCATAGAAAATTTTTCAAAATTTTAATTTTTATAGAAAATTTTCTCAAAATTTTCATTTCTATAGAAAATTTGTTTTCAATTTATATTTCGTATAGAAAATCTTTGACAAAAATTTTATATTATAGAAATTTTGTCAACATTTTATTTCTTATAGAAAATTTGTCAACATTTTATTTCTATAGAATATTTTGTCAAAATTTTATTCTATAGAAAATTTTGTCAAAAAAATTTTTTTGTCAAAATTTTATTTCTATTAAAATTTATTTACATACGAAAATATTTGTCAAAATTTTATTTTCTATAGAAATTGTCAAAATTTTTTTTTCTATAGAAAATTTTTTGAAAAACAATTTATTTCTATAGCAAAATTTTCTCAAAAATTTTATTTCTATAGAACATTTTGCAAAAATACTTCTAATAGAAAGTGTATTTCTATAGGAAGATTTTATCAAAAAAATTTTTAATTTCTATAGAAAATATTTTTAAAATTTTTAATTGCTATAGAAAATTTTGTCAAAATTTTATTTTATAAAATATTTTTGTCAAAGTTTATTTCTATAAAAAATTTTGTCAACATGTTTTATTTCTATAGTAAATTTTAATCAAATTCTTATTATCTATAGAAAATTTTTCAAAATTTTGATTTCTATAGAAAATTTTGTCAAAATTATGTATTTCTATAGAATAATTTTGCAAATATTTCATATACATATTTTGGCATCAATTTTGATTTCTACACAGAACAATTTTCAAAAAAAAATTTTCTTTTATAGAAGAATTTTGTCTAACATTTTTAGTCTTTTAGAAAACTTTTGTCCATATATTTATTTCTATAAAAAATTTGTCAAATTTTTTATTTCTACAGAAAGTGTCGAAAAATTTAAATTTCTATATAAATTTTTACAAAATGTTCTTCTTAAAAAATATTTTTGCATAAATTTATATCGTAATTTTTTTAAAAATGTTTATGTTCTTGTGACAATAATTTTGGTAAAAAATCTCCATTTCGAAAATGGACGCAAGAATCAATCAATGCTTTTGTCCGACCAATCGTACCAAGTTAAAAATTAATATATATATGTTTTTTTTTTTGATTAATTTATTGGTCCGAATCGACCAAACGGCAACCTTGTTAGTTGCTAATTCAAATTCTCATTTTTCAACACTGAATCATGACGAGTTTTAAAAATTAATTTTCCAAATTTTAGGAATTTTGTTATAAAAATTTAGAATAGTTTTAATCCACATATTCGGTTTGTTTATATAGAATTTGCTATTAATTTTGGCCCAATTTCCAGCAAAAATGAATTCAATGTTATTCGAATATATGTACGATCTTTATCGTGGAAACTTACAAAAGCCTCATACCATTAATCATATACATAATTCAGATACTTTTGGGAGAGTATTCGATTCACCAAGCCATCTGGCCATAGCTAAATTGAGAGATACGCAATATTCGGTTCCCTTTGAAAAGGACCCTTTCAAAATTCAATCTAATAATTTTTCGTTATGCTGAATGAGACACCCAATATTTTTTCCGGTAAAACCGAATGGCCACAAAAATTATAAAAAGAGTCACAAAAACATTTGATACCTATTATTACAATCAAAGATTTTTTCTAGATCTGTAAATAACTCAAGAGATGTTCAAAGCAGAGAAAGTGGCCTCAGATTCCATTCAATAGATCGTAAAGAAAATTTCTACAGAATGCTTCCGACACAAAGTTGTTAAAATAGGTTTTTCAGTAGTAATTCATAAGATGTTTCGACATTAACGAATTATTCCAGAAATCTGAATAAATCACACAAGAGAGATTTACAAAGACAATATTCGACAACATCTAATGCGAAATCGTTTCCGTCCTTATCGCCTAGATCGAATATATCATCTTCCTTATTGAAAAGAATCTAATACCAATGATGGTTGGAAATGCACAGATATCATTCTAAGAGAATCAGTGCATCTCTACCGTTAAAGATTATTTGAAGTAGAACTTCCACTAGCAAAGTTTTTCAATAGAAGTTTTCTTTAAATTCCAAAATAATCTCAAAGATCATTTACTGAGAATATTTGGAATTTAAAAAGCAGTTTCTATATATACCAAATGATTAACAAAGCAAATTATGAAAAGAATGGATATATTCTCCCTAATAAGAAAGATCTAAGACGCAACTATGGAAATTATCAGAAAATAATTTTACTAAAGATTATCCAAAAAAATGGTCGCTTCGACTTCAAACTTTAAAGTGCAACAACTAACTTTCCACTCTTCTTAAATAAAAAACAACAACCTCAAAGTCATCATTCTTTGAAGTATAACGAGAAAAACGTATCAAAAATTCACAGGTTGCCGAATTAATATCAAATATTAAAAGTTTAAATGACGATAAGCCAATCGAAAAAAAATCTTACCAATACAATACAAAAATAGCTTCTTTAGATAATTTAAGGTGAAATGATCAATATCAACCAACTTATCCAGAGAATCATTATATAAGACATCAAATTATAACCTCCCAATTATATAAATTGAATGTAAAGGTTCTTCATCTTCAAAATCCATTGTAATCGATAAGAGAATATCCAATATTACAAAGGAAAGTTCTAGGATTTACGAAATTTCAACAATGGCATTTCTCGTAATACTCAAGAGTTAGCTCTTGTGCTCAATGATTTCCAATTAAGAGATGAAGAAGAACGTTTTACCTTCAATGGTCTCTCTTTGGCAAGTAATTTGGAGAGAAAATCCACCGCAGCCTTTGTATTCAAAAAAGAGAAGATTCAAAATTCAAGAGATAAACAAAAAGAGCGTTTAGGAAGTCTAAATTCAATTTACTCTCGCTTCTCACCTATACAACAAATATAAAGAAAAGAGCATCAATATCAAAAGAAGAATACAACTTCTTTATTAGCTTTTGCATGGATGAAATTCAACCAGATACGAATCCAAAGAAGATAGTTTAAGTCATGAATAAAACTTCTCGAATTCCCGAAAGGGAAGCTCAGCTATAGCCATTATTAATCAAAAGAATCTGGCTGTACATTATCTCCGGGATTTTGAATGAAAGTATCAAGTAAATATAACCTTGAATTCCCATCCAAATTATTTGTTAAATAATATTAATTTTACAAAAATTTCGTAGTTCTTACCACAGGCGGTTGCGGTATAACAAACATACCTAGGTTTTTATCAAATTTCCTTTACAATTCTTCGTAGTAAGAGACCAAAGAGCAGTTATAGTATTTTTGGCAACATTACTTTTAAAATTAACATAAATAGTTTTTAGGGCTGAAAAGGTTAAATTGTTTAAAAGACTATGACTTCTGTAATATCGTCAAAGACCACGAGATTGAAGTAAATATATTTAGTTTTTTTTACATATATACACAATTATAAAAAATTAAATATTTTTACTTTGATCAAATGGGTTACTGTCAATACGAAAGTGGATATTAAATAAACATTGAAAATTAATACAAGTAGATTAATTAAAAAATATTTTTTAAGTATATCAATTATTTAGAGTCAATTAAATGGTAAGTTAATTTGTTAAGTTTTTTAGAGACCTAGTGTACCATCAATGATGGTTTTAGAAAATAGGAGAATTTGGAAATCAAGGCGCCATCTTGCGGCTTATTATTTGATTGGTTCAGAAAATAGGAGAAGTTCGGGAAATATCACCCATCTACTGCCCGATTAGTATTTGATTGTAGATGCCTCTATATGACAAAGTAGGCCTAATAGTCGTCTCAAAATACCGTTGATTGATGAAAATCTTGAGGTCAAAACAGTGAAAAATTAAAAAAATATATATATATAAATAAAAGTTAATATAAGAAGGGAAAAATATTAGGACAACGAGGAGAGGCAGGAGAGAAGTAAGCTGTCTGAAAAACATTCAAGAAATGGACAGGCTATCCGGAATGGGCAATGTAAATGGATATCAGCTGCAAGAAATTCGAGAGCTGTTTATGAAATGAAAATTATTAAACATATTTGTTTAGACTTTATTGTATTGATCGCATTATATCCGGATAACGGCATTTGCAAATAGAGAAGAGAATATATAGAAGATGGCTCCTTCGACAACCTCATTAGAAGACACAAAAGCATTTTATATTCATTTTTTTTTTTCTTCAGTTTTTAAATTATTTATTAAAAGTTTATAAAAAACTGTTTTTAAAAAGGAAATATTAAAAATGGTCCTTGCTAACTCATTCGAAGACAACAAAAGACATTTTTATATTGCATTTATCTTTTCTTTTCATTAGTTTTTAAAGTTGAAAGTGCTCAACTATTTGATTTAGTCAATAATCGTTTAAGTCAATTCAGTTAATTCTTTTTATCTGACAACCATATTTCTAAACTCACAATTGCAGTTTGGAAATATGAAGAAGTTTTGCGAATAAGCGCCATCTAACACGCGATTATTTTTGGATAGTAGAAGTCTATCGATAAATATAAAACTACTTTTAAAGGTAAGTATAGAAAAATGGTCCTTCGACATCCTCGAATAAAAGATAACAAAAAAGCTATATTTTTAATTAATTTCTTTTCTTCCATTCTTTTCTGTCCAAAATGGTTCCTTCGACATCCTCATTAGAAGACAACAAAAGCACTTTTATATTTCCTAATTTTTTTTTCTCTTCAAGTTTTTTAAACTTATTTTAAAATTTAAACAAAACTGTTTTTAAAAGGAAATATAAAAAATGGTCGCTTCTGACAAATACTCATTAGAAGACACAAAAACATTTCTTTTCTTCAAGTTTTTAATTACATTTAAATTTAGTGACTCAGCTATTTAACTTAGTCAATTAATCGTTAGCATTCAATTATTCTTTAATTGAAAAAACATATTCTAAACCCTCCATTGAACAGATCTTTGGAAAATAATGAAAGAAGTTTTGGAATAAGCGCCATCTACCGCGATTATTATTTATAGCAGAGTCGTCTATCGATAAATAAAAAAAAACTGCTTTTAAAAGACGGTAGTATAAAAAAGGGTCCTTCGACATCCTCATTAAAAGATAAAAAAACTAGTTTTTAATTAATTTCTTTTCTTCCATTATTTCTGTCCAAAATGGTCCTTCGACATCCTTATTAGAAGACAACAAAAGCATTTATTTATATTACCATTTTTTTGCTTCAAGTTTTTAAAATTATTTAAAATTTAAAATAAAAACTGTTTTTACAAAGGAAAATATTAAAAAAAATGGTCCTTTGACATACTCATATCGAAGACAACAATAAACATTTTTATATTCCATTTCTTATTATTCAGATTTTTAAATGAAGTGACTCAACTATTTAATTTAAGTCAATTAAATCGTTAGTCAACTTAAGTTAATTCTTTTATTGGAAAACATATTTCTAAACTCCATTGGCAAAGATTTGGCAATATGAGAAGTTTTGGAATAAGCGCCATCTACCGCGATTATTATTTTGATAATAGGTCGTACTATCGTAATAAATTTAAAAACTGCTTTTGTAAAAGGTAGTATAAAATGTCCTTCGACATCCTCCCAATAAAGATAAAAAAACTATTTTTTAATTAAGCTTCTTTTCCTCGCATTTATTTTCTGTCCAATTTTTTTTACTCCCCTTTAGCCCAAATTTCAAACTCCTTTTGTTTTGTCATATATTATATTGAAATTTTAGTAGGTATTTTTTAGTAGTTATCTGTAATGGTTTTCAAAAAAAGTCTGCTCTATTTTAAGGCGTACATTCGAGAATATAGTTTTACCATGACTGGAGAAATTTCTAACTTACATATAAAAATGGTCCCTTCGGACATCCTCAATAAACATAATAAAAAGTAATTTTTTTAATTAATTTTCTGTCCACTTTTATGTGTGAAATATTTAAATGGTGTTTAGAAAAATAGGCACAAGGTTTAGAATAAGCAGCCATGCTATTCCAGATTATTATTTAATAGTTGAACCCTCTATAGGCAAAGGTTATAGTTTTTTTTTATTTATATAGTATATAAAATAGTTAAATGGTTGGAAAGTTATAACAAAATGCCATTGATGATGATGATGACAAAAACCTAACGACCGTCCATGAGAAACAATAAAATTGCTTTTAAATCAAAATATCAAAAAATGGTCCCGCTTCGACATCCTCTTAAAAGATTAACAACAATGTTTATTTCTATCAAAATAATTTTTGAAAATATTTATAAAAAAATATTAATTACTGAACTGAAAATTTCAAAAACAATCATTGATTTGAAATTGATTAAATTTTTAAAATTAATATGTAAAATAGTTTAGTGCTAATTATATTTTAAGAAAATTCCTAGAAATCATTATTGATTTATCTTCAATTCCAATGGTTTACACTGACAGCCGATCTCCTTTTCTGGGAGTAAAATTTCTCTTATGAGAAATTTTCTTTTAAAGAACTCAAAAAAGAACCTATGTAGCAAAGGTAAGGAGTTCCCAAATTGTATAGATGTTTTGTTTTTTAGATATAAGTGCATAACGAGTAACAATATAATAGTATGTTAGATATCATTTTAAAGGATTCATAGTTTCGGGTTTTTGGAACATTTCGTATATAGGTTTCTTAACACGCGTTTATGCGAACAAATTCTGTAATATTTGTCGTATTTTTTTTTTTCTTATCCTCAAATTTTATTATTTATTTTTTTTTTGATTATTTTGTGCTTTTTTTTTCAAATTGGCAAATTGCCTGAATAAGTTTAACTATTTTTTTTTTTCATTTATTCAAATTTCGGTTAACAAACAACAATTAAAAAATGTCATCTTTTCCAATATTTTTCATCTTGTAGATTAAAATTTTTTGTTTGCTATAAACATCCAAAGCTTTCGAACCAAATTTCGATTTATTTTTTATTTTGTAAATGTTTTTTTTTTTCATATGATATTTCTGATATTGTTGGTTGTTGTAGTTTCATAGTATCATTTTTTTTTGATTTTTTTTATATAGTGTTTTTTTTTTAATTCTTCGTTTCGTTTGTCGTTAACCAAGTTTCATCGATTGGGGGAGTGGGGGCTTCATTCATCATCTTCATAATTTTGATATGTTACCATAGCGTACCGCAGCAACGTTCACGTCAACAACCTGAGAGACCTGTAAAGAAATTGAATTTTATATAAATTCTATGTAATTTATATAAGAAAACATAATCTGCACAGCAACACTAATAAAATAAACAAAAATAAAATGATATAGTCACTTTCCAATCTCATAGAGTGAAGCATATATCTCCTATTTTGTATAGGGCGGCCCATCTATAGGATGACTTTCGAAGAAATCTACAAAATTAAATGGCTAGAGAGAGAGTTTTGAAAAATCTCCTACTTTAAAAGCTTTTATTACTCATTCACTTCCAAAATCCACTTAACTAGAATTTCACACTGTGCACTTCTGTATAAAAAAGGAATTTAAATTTCATAAATTTAAATTATAGGCGCATCTTTAGGATGCTTTTCAAATATCTCAAAGAGAGGCTAGAGAGAGTTTCTCTACTTTAAAGGCTATACTCAAATTTACTTCCAAAATCCACTTTAACTAGAATCACTCTATACTTGCTGTAATAACAAATGAATTTAAAAAATCCATAGAATTTTAAAATTTGTTAGATCTCGGTACGTAAAAGTACCAAAACTTAATATTGACCAAAAAAAATTTTTTTATTTCTATTTTAACGTCATTTCTTTCGGTTAACATTTGGTATACTCTCCCCACTTTTATTAAATTTACTAATCTCTCATGTACAGGCAATTTTTTATTCATTTGTTGCTCATTTTGTTTTGGTATATAGTATATTAAATATTACCATTTATAACGTATTTGTTTTATGTAGTTTTCTGTTTGGATTTTAAGAAAAAGTCTGCCTCCATCGAAAAAGTCCTGTCTCGAGGATCTAGAATCCCAATGAACTGCAGACATTTCTACTACATTACTTCACGTTCGCTATATACTATAAGCTCCGTAGTAATCCGGAATAAACCAGTTGTACAATTTAGTACTAATTTTGTAGCCAATTTAAGTATCTAAATGTAATAATTTTCAAAAAACCATCAAATTTTTAATTTTTATGTAAATTGAGTCTGATGTTCAAGTATATATGAAACGATGCCATTTTTCTTTGGAGATATAAATTTTTTAATTACTTGAGGTTATCGAAAGTCTAGGGAAACAAATGTCTACTTGTCGATTAGTCGACTTTTTTGTTATCAAAGACGAAGTTGACGTTTTGTAATCTTCCAATTCCACTAATCGACTTTTGGTATTTTTGAAATCACACAAATTGTTTTTTCTGATTTAATCACGAAATTAATTGATTCAATTAATTTTTTTATTGAAATGTCTTCAATAACAAAAATGATAGTATCAATAAAAAAATCAATTGAAAGTGAATCAAAAATTGAATTTCAATTGAAAGCAATTAAACAATTAATTGATACTTTTAATTTTTGTTTTTTAATTAAAAAATTTTTCTGAAAAATCAATTTAAATTTTATAATTGAATACTTTTTTAAACTCAATTAAGACTTTAATTGGAAACATTTTCCTTTTTTTGAAATTTGTTTCCGTGAATCTACAAATTATTTTTTTTAAAATTAGCAAAACTCAAAAGTCCGTAAGGTCGAAAAGTCGACATTTCCAAAATTTTTCAAAAGCCGAATGTGGTATACTGTAACAGTTTCTAATTTTTCCGAAAAAGTCGTATCTTTCCCATATAGCCAAAAAAGTCGAAAAAGTCACTTTCTGCAAATATAGAAAACGTCAATTTTCCCACATTTAGAAGTCGAACGGTCGAAATGTCGACCGTTTTCCAATATTTTCAAAAAGCCGAAAGGTGGAAAATGCGATGTTTCCAATTTTTTGAAAAGTCGACCTATTAAAGTTTTCGAGAATTTTGGCTTTTATACAATTTTTCGAAAAGTCGATTTGCTAAAATTTTCGAGAAGTAGACTTTTTCCCAATTTTCGCTAAAGTCATTTTTTCCAAAATTTTCAAGAAGTCGAAAAGTAATTTTTTCCAAATTTAGAAAAGTATCGATTTTTCCAAATTTAGAAGGTTGGAACGTCGAAATGTCAATTTTTCCAAATTTAGAAAAAGACGAACGATCGAAATTCAACTTTTCCAAATTTTCAGAAAGTTCGACTTTTTTACAAAATTTCAAAATTGCCGAAAGGTCACTTTTCCAAATTTTCGATAAGTCAGACCTGTTCTCAAATTTTTCGGTAAAGATTAGACTTTTCACAAATTTTAGCGAAGATCAAAAAGTCCACTTTTTCTCCAATTTAGAAAAAGTCGAAACTCAAAGAAGCTCATTTTTTTTAGATAAATTAGAAAACACACGAACGGTCCATAGAATGTCGCCTTATTCTAAATTTCCAAGAAAGGTCCAAAACTATCCCAAATTTTCAAAATAAAACGCTTCTTTCCTCAAATATCGACTTATTTCTAATTTTGAAAAGCCAACTCCACCCAGTCGCAAATTTAGAAACAGTTCGAACAGCTCCTTTTTTCCAAATTTCGTAAATGTTTTTTTTCTCTACAAATTTTTTAAAGCGCCGTAAGATGGAAAAGTCGACTTTTTCCAAAATTTCAAATTTGCCTTTTAAAATTTTCAAGAAGTCGAAAAGACCACATTTCGACTACATTTTGAAAAAGTCGAAGATCCAAAGTTTTACATATATTGGTTGTGATTCAAAGACCCACTACCCACAATTTGAAATATCACTTTTTAATTTCATTATGTGTTCGATATAATATTAAAATGGTACAATTTAGTACATTTGGTACGTTTGTTCAATTTCACGAATCTAGCAGATTACAATTTTGGTTCAAGCTGAGTACTATGGTTTCAGTTTTAAAAGCTGAACCCAGCTTTGTTTTCACGGTTACTTTTTTAAATTAAATTAATTTAGAATATAAATAATCCGCAATCAATTCCTTAGATCGTTTCAATCAATTATTTGGCAAGGCGTAATAAAAATATAATCGCCTTTGTACTTTTAATATTTTGTACTTTTATTTTGTTGTTTTGGTAAAAAACCGAACATAGTACTCCACCTTGTAGTGATAAATCAAAGAAGTGGTAACTTTACTTTTGATCATGATCACAATCCCTAATAAAGACCACCCTATACATCAAATTGCACTTTTTGAATTCATTATATTCGGTTGTTATTGAATAGTAACTATTAGTACATTTGGTACATTCCTTCAAATTTTTTAAATTCATTATTTTGCTTTTGTTAATAATAAATTGTACTAAATGGTATCGCTGCGACTAATTATTGAAGGGTACCATTTAGTACATTTCGTACGTTTTCTTAATTTCACGAATTTAGTTAGTACACCATTTTGAGTTGAAAAATTATCAAGCGTCCAATGTACAAAGATCTGGCTTATGTGTTTTTCATCAGCTTGTTATACTAGGACAAATACTAAGTATATAATTAATAACGAAAAAATAAAAATTAACGAAAAAAGTTTGTAAAACAATTTATTTTTATTTTTTTTATAAAAAAGGAATATATAGAAATTATAAATATAAAAACTTATAAATATTTTCTATAAGAAAAGAGAAAATATATCTACAATTTAAGCAGTGTCAAAAAAAGGCCTTAAATAAATTTTTAATAAAACATTTTTAAATTTAAATAAACTAAAACAAAAGCATTTACATTGAAATAAGACTTTAAACTAAAATTTAATCAAAATTAAAAAGCTCTTTTGTCAATATAAGCCTAATAATCACTTTAAAATTTAACGACAAATAAAAACTGTCACAATCTTTCACTTTCAATAAAAGATGGATTTGTAACACCGTCATTCATAATGGCTGAACCATTCGATTGTACGTGGTAACCTCTTCAACACCCACTTCTTTTTCCCTGGTAGGTGGATTCTTAAGCAGAGTCAATAGTGGGCATACAGGAAACATAGAATAGCAATACCAAATAACATCCATTCGAAACCTATGGTCTTGACAGAGTTCCACCTTAGGGCGGGGCCCACAGCGAAACCAAACAGAAGGCACATCACCCAAGGCATAAACACTGCCATGATACGCTGAATGCGTATACCAAGAATAACCTAATTCGGGCATCAATTGATGAGTCCGACCATCCAATGGCAAAAGCCCAGGTACCAGCATTGGTATAATCAAATGTGTTATAGAGGTGGCCATGGGAATCTAGAAGAATGGAAAGGATATACGATAGAAATATAATTTGAAATAATTTTCCTAAATATAATGATACATGACATTCGACATTAACTATAACATTCGAAACGATATTTATTCATGTAGAGTATTAGATGACTTATTGATGAGGCGTAATATAAAAAAAACCTATTCGAATATTGAATTTAATGAGGGGTAAAGAAAAAATGTTAGCAAAAATTTCTATAAGGAATAAATTTTGACAAAATTTCTAGAAATAATTTTGACAAATTATCATAGAAATAAAATTTTTGACAAAAAAATTTTAGATTCTACAGAAATAAAATTTTGACAAAATTTTCTATAGCAAATAAAATGTAGAATAAATTATCTATAGAAAATATAATTTTAACAAAATTTTCTATAGAAATAAAATGTTGTACAATTATCTATAGAAATATAATTTTAACAAAAATTTTCATAGAAATAAAATTTGAACAAAATTTTCTATAAAAATAAAATTTGAAAAATTTTCTATAGAAATAAAATTTTTGACAAATTTTCTATAGAAATAAAATGTTGAATAATTGTCCTATAGAATTATAATTTTAACAAAAATTTTAATAGAAATAAAATTTTTAACAAAATTTTCTATAAAAATAAAATTTTGACAAAATTTTCTATAGAAATAAAAATTTGGAACAAAATTTTCTATACTAAATTTGTATATAGAAAATATAGTTTTAACAAAATTTTCTTATAGAATATAATGTTCTAATAAAACAAAAATTTTAACAAAATTTTCTATAGAATAAAATTTTGACAGAATTTTCCATAGAAAATAAATTTTAGCAAAAATTTTCTGTAGAAAATAAATGTTGAAACAATTTTTCTATAAGAAATAAAAATGTTGAAATATTCTATAGAAATATAAATTTTACAAAATTTTCTATAGAATCAAATTTTCTAAAAGAAATAAAATTTTGCAAAATTTTCTATAGAAAGAAAATGTTTTACAAAATTTTCTATGAATCAACATTTTTATAGAAATAAAATTTTTTTCTATAGAAAATAAATTTTTTTATTTATTTCTATAGAAATTTTTGTCTACATTTTTTTCTATAGAAATTATTTTGTCTACATTTTTTATTTCTATAGAAATTTTGTCAAATTTATTTCTTAGAAATTTGTCACATTTTATTTCTATAGAAATTTTGTCAACATTTTATTTCTATAGAAAATTTTGTAAAATTATTTTCTATAGAAATTTTTGTCAAAATTTATTTCTATAAAAAATTTATTTATATAAGAAATTTTGCAAAATTTAAAATTTCTTTAGAAAAATTTTGTTTCTTTATAGAAATTTTGTCAAAATTTTTTTCTATAGAAAAATTATGTTCAACATTTCATTTCTATAGAAAATTTTGTCAAATTTTAATTTCTATAGAAAATTTTGTAAAAATTTTATTTACTTTTTTAGAAATTTGACAAAATTTGTTTTCTAATAGAATTTTGTAAAATTTTTTTTCTTTAGAAAATTTTTGTCAAATTTAATTTCTGTAGAAATTTTGTCAAAATTTTTTTTTCTATAGAAAACTTTGTCAATTTTTTTTTCTATAGAAATAAAATTTTGATAGAATTTTCTATAGAAATAAATTTTAACAGATTTGCTATAGAAAGAAAATTTTGATAAAATTTTCATAGAAATAATTTTTAACAAACTTTCTACAGAAATAAATTTTGACAATATTTTCTATAGAACTAAAATTGTTACAAAAATTTTCTATAGAAATACAATTTGGCAAACATTTTCTATAGAAATTAACTTTTTGGCAAAATTTTCTACAGAAATATAATTTTAATAAAATTTTCTATAGAAATAAAATAAAATTAAATGAAAGTGGTAGGGAAATCTCAATAAAATCCCAAAAGATTTTAGATACAACAGACATGGTAATAAAATTATTATTAAAATAATTAATTATATATATATATAATATTATATATATATATATATATATATATATATAATATATAATATTATATATATATAATATATATATATATATAAATAATATATATATATATTATATATTATATATATAATAAATTATAAACAATATTATAAGTATTGACTGCTAGAGTCTTAAACTTTTAAGTCTATTTTTAATAAACAAAAGCTGTACATATTTTATTTATCATTTGAACGTTCTTGTTGATATCTAAAGTTATAACTGATTTTTAAGTTTTTTTTCTTTCTCTTCAATAACTAACAAAACCATGTAGCCCTATTTTATATTAGCGCCACAATATGTATATGCCTAATATGAAAATTAAATTTTTGGAATTTTTTAGCAATTTTATTAGATTTATTAAGAAATTACATATCAAGACATCCACCATGATGATCAAACCAAACAAGCAGCAAACCATCTACCAATTATGACCAATGGCCAAATAAGATTCGTTCCAATTAAATAACTGATAGACGCTGGTAAGAAAGCAACACTTGTTTCGCCAACGACATTGAGCCATGTTAATCAACATCCATAAAAGGTAATGAAGGTTCCAACATTAGCAATTCCATATTACCAAATGTTATGGAGCCTAAAATAAGAATTAAAACATATAAAAAAAAAACATATAAGACAAGAAAAAAAAACTACTTAGATTTTAAATTAAAATTTAATAAAAATTGAAAAATATTAAATTTGATCACTTTTTATTTAGAATTAATTTTAATTAAAATAAAAATCAACAAGAAATTTAAATGCGAGCATTTAGCTTTTAACTTGGAACCAATTATTTTTAATTGACAGTGTTGGTTAATATTATTATTTACATGAATGTAATCAATTAACTCTCTGAATGAATCACCAATATTTTTTTCTGCCGAATAATTGTAATCCTACAAAAAATCTTATTTTTTTCAATATTTGTACACTTGAGTGACCTGACCTAATTTTCTATATTGATTCTTTTCCGTCCGCCTAAATTTTAATGTAACTTCATTTACTTAACTAGAATAAAATTGGTAGATTGGTAGAATTTTCTGATAGTTTTGGTAAATTGAAAATTATTGTTTTTAATAAGAGTAATTCACTATAGAAATAAAGATTTTTTGCAATTTTCTATAGAAATAAAATTGTTTAAAAAAAAAAAAAAAAAAAAAAAAAAAAAAAAAAAAAAAAAAAAAAAAAAAAGAAAAAAAAAAAAAAAAAAAAAAAAAAAAAAAAAAATAAACTTAATTTTTAGAAATAAAATTTTGCAAACTTTCCTATAAGAAAAATTTTTGAAAAATATTCTATTTTTGAAAAAATTTTCATAAATATTTCTATAAAGAAATAACATTTGCAAAAATTTTTCTATAGAAATAACTTTTGAAAAATTTCTATAAGAAATAAAATTTTAAAAAATTTTTAATAGAAATAAAGTTTTTGTTAAAAATTGTTCTATAGAAATAACATTTTGATACAATTTTCTATAGAAATAAAATTTGGAAAAAACTTTTGTATAGAAATATTTTTTTTTAATATTTTTTTTAAAAATACATTTTCAAAAATTTCTATAGAAATAATTTTGACAAAATTTCTATAGAAATAAATTTTCGATAAAATTATCTATAGAAATAAAATTTTGACAAAATTTTCTTAAAATAAAATTTTGAAAAAAAAATTCTATAGAAATAAAATTTGGACACCCTTTCCTATAGAAATAAAATTTTGACAAAATTATTTAGAAAAAAATTTTTGAATAAATTTCTAAAGCAAAAAAAATTTTAACAAAATTTTTATAGAAATACAATGTGGCAAATTTTCTATAGAAATAACATTTGTGGCAAAATTTTCTACAGAAAAAATTTTGATTAAATTTTCTATAGAAATACAAGTTTAGGCAAAAATTTCTATAGAAATTAAATTTTGATAAAGTTTTCTACAAAAATAAAATTTTGACAATGTTATTATGGGAACAAAATTAGAAATTTTTTTTTATAGAAATAACATTTTTTGTGGCAAAATTTTTCCAGCCAAAAATATTTGGCAAAACATTTGGGGCAAAATTTTCTACAAAATAAAAATTTTGATTACATTTTCTATAGAAAATAACATTTTTTGGTATTGTTCTAGAATCAATAGGCAAAATTATTTTCTATAGAAATTAAATTTTTAGATAAAGGTTCTACAAAAATTAAATTTTGACAATATTATTATAGAAAGAACCATTTTTATGGAAAATTTTCTATAGAAATAAAATTTTTGGCAAATTTATCCAAGCTAAAACAGTATTTGCAAAATTTTCTATAGAAAATAAATTTTTAAAAATTATCTATAAAATAAAATTTTGACAAAATTTCTATAGAAATAAAATTTTGAAAAAAAAAAAAATCTTTAGAAATAAAATTTGGACAAACATTTTCTATAGAAAATAAAATTTTGAACTAAAATTATCTATAGAAATAAATTTTTGGATAATTTTCTAAGCAAAAAAAAACAATTATATCGAACAAACTTTGACCAAATTTTCTATAGAAATAAAATTTTGACAAATTTTTATAGAAATAACATTTGTGGCAAAATTTGTACAGATTCTAATAAATTTGATTAAATTTTCTTAAAATAAATTTTTGCAAATTTTCTATAGAAATACAAGTTTAGGCAAAATTTCTTATAGAATTAATTTTGATAAAGTTTTCTACAAAATAAAAATTTTGACAATATTATTATGGAAATAAAATTTTGGAAAAATTTCTATACAAATAAATTTTTTGGCAAAATTTTCTATAGCAAATAATTTTTGAAAATTTATCTATAACAATAAAATTTTGACAAATTTTTCTATAGAAATACAGTTTTGACAAAATTTTCTATCGAAATAAAATTATGACGAAATTTTCTATTGAAATAAAATGTCGACAAAATTTTCTATCGAAAATAAATTTTGACAAATTTGCTATTGAAATAAAATTTTGCAATTCATATAATTTCCTATAGAATAAATTTTTATAGATATAAAATTTTTGCAAAATTTTATATAGAAATAAAATTGTTGTTTTTGCCTTAAACTGCGACATAGTGTTATTGGGCTGTCAAAAGAACGAAATCGAAAAAGACGTAGTAATGGGTACCATATTCACCGTATTGTCCAAAATCAGCCGCCGGGTACTATTTTCCATTGCCAGATATCAAAGGTTAGGTTACGCTAGGAAGAGTTGCTGTTCGTTATTTCAGACTCACACCCAAAGAAAAATTACTTTCCTCCGAAACGAAATCTTATAAAGTATTTTCTTTTATATCAAATAAACCCGAATTTATGATAAGCGAGACAACGATTGTCATAAATTTTTTTATTTGCTTTTAATGAAAAATTTTTAGCATAATAAAGAAAACTTTGCTTGTCTAAAATTTCGTTCCTCAGAAAAGGAAACACTTCCTTTTTTGTGCCCTTAGTTCATTGGTGAACTTCCTTCTTATCACTGAGTGCTGCACGGTTCCACATTTAGCTCAATGAAGAGGGACCTCCTTTTTATAGCCGAGTCCGAACGGCGTTTAACATTGCGTTAAAACCACTTAGAGTAGGTTTTTCACCAGCAGTATTAAGAGGGGATCTCAAGAGAATGACGAAAATTTACTCAAATGAAGAGGTGATCGTGGATTTTCTCTATACTACTACGATAAATCGTCCCTTAATTTCGTACAACTTTTATTAACAGAATATTTTTTCAAATCGATTATAGAAAATTAATAAAATTTTACTTACCCGCTGCAATCAGAATATAGGGATCCGATATCAATGCCTTCAATGTAGGTGGTTCCGTTTCCGCTTTCTCGATGGATGGCTGTAACATAAACAACTGCAATAGACCATCGCCCAAAGCCAATACCGATAAAACCAGAAATGGAGCAGATTTTCCAACAAATTCATACATAATGCCACCAAAGGGAGGACCAATTAATACTCCCAAAGCTAAACCACCTAAAGCTACGCCCATGGCATTTCCCCGCTCCTTGTCATCGGTAAAACGATCAGCTAACATACCCATACCAGAAACGGAACTGCATGAAGAGCCAATGCCTTGTAAGGCACGAGCTATAAAAAGAACCAAATACGAACGACCAAAGGCAAAGACTAGGAATGGAAAAAGAGATGGGGTTTTTAGTAATTTTCTTTATTTGTAATAAAAAATGATTATTTTTTTAATATAAACTTACTTAAGGTGGATACAAACATAATAACAAATCCAGCAAACATGGGTATACTATAGCCAATCCTAAAAAAATAATTAGGTAAATAATTTTAAATTTAAGTTTAAAGTTTTAAATTTAAATTAATTTCTGTTTAAAAAATCGAATTTATTTTTTAATTGAAAAAAATAATTAGGTAAATTATTTTAAATTTAAGTTTAAAGTTTACATTTATTTCCGTTTAAAAAATTTAGTTTTTCATTAAAAAGTAATTAGATAAATTATTTTAAATTTAAGTTTAAAGCTTAATTTAAATAAATTTCTGTTAAAAAATGGAATTTATTTTTTAATTTTTTTCTAATATTCAAGACTAAGTTTCTTTATTTTTTGAGAAATTTCTTACCTGTGCGTTAAAGGCCCCACAATTGGATTCACCAATAACTGCACAAAAGCCTTTGAAGCAAACAGCAATCCCACCTCTACGGTTTCGCCCACCAATTCATTATGCCTTTCCTCTAGTCCCCGGTAAAGTGTTTCATTTTCTAAATCATATTAAAAAATCCATTTAAAACCATCATCATTGTCGCCACTCACTTCCTTGTCGACTTGCACATAGAAGAGTCCCATTTAGCTTGACTCCTTTATCATACCGCACAACAAATGCCAGCAATTGCTACCATGTTAATTGTCTATTAAATACTTACCCTCTGGACTTAATGTTGAGATCTCAAGTATAGCTTCGTCGCCGCCGTCTTTGTTGCATGGTCCTGGTGTGGGTGTCGGTGGCACATATATGCTTAAGGGAGTGCGAGGATAACTGTCCAAAGGAGCGTCTGGATGGCGTATGTCATACAGGAACTCAGGTATAATAGGAACTGCAATAGATGAACAAAAAGCGCCAAAAAGGAAGTGAAAAAAACATGAATAACAAATTGCCATAATTAAATTTATTTTATAATACAAAGAGTTTAGAAGTGAAAAACAAAATTAGCCAAACAGTAGACTTATAAGTAAAAGATTTTTGAGGGCCCTTGGTTCTACATTATAAATACCAAACGACACGTGTAAAACCATAAAAACTATATTAAATAAAAGTTTAAAAAAATTTCACCTTGTGTTACATTTCTCTTGATCACTCTTTTAATAATAGAAAGGTACAGTAGGAATCTCGTATAGTAGTAAGGTTCAGTAGGAATCTTGTATATAAGAGGATTGATATAGGAATTTCGATAATTTAGAGTTTCCCAATGGGAGTTTTCTTAGAGTGGCTTGAAATTTTGCACAAGGAGTCTTGTTAGTAGTAACAGTCAAGTGTGAAAATGTGGAAATGGTTCAGATTTAAGAGGCTCCTATTGTCCGATTTTACACTTATACATTACCACCGGAAACGAAATTCCACCCCCGAGGCCACAGTTTCACTCAGATTTACTTGAAATTTTGCACAGATAGCAGAATTAACATTCTAGCTACGCATGCCGAGTTTGGTAGAAATAGCCCCCATATATATGTTACGCCCGATATGCACTTATATGGCTCCAGAAGCCAGATTTTTTCTCTGATTTGTTTCAAATTTTGCACAAGGAGTATATTTGATAGTATCATCAAGTGTTCCAAGTTTGATTTAAATCGGTTCAGATTTAGGTATTTACTCTTGTTCACTATATTCTTTTAATAGTAGGAAGGTAAAGTAGGAATCTCGTATAAAAAGAGTATTGTGTAAGAATGGCGATAATTTCGAGTTTCCTAGGGCCTCTACCAAGGAGAGGGTGGGTTTAGGTTTGGTGTAATAATCAGCTTGTTAGTTTAGGCTCGCTGAGACTATCAGATCGATGGGTGGAGAACTTCTATCTTATCATGAGGCGCCTAATTCTAGGTTTTCGGTCACAAGGGTTTTAACACCATGACCTTTGTATGCAAGGCGAGCATGCTGGTAAATCGATTCAAAAATATTCAACAAGCTATAGTTATATTGTCTCAATAGAAAATGTGTCTAGGGCACGGTTGCCACTCAACTCAAAAATTGAAGAAATTTTTACAAAAAACTATCAAATAAAAATCTTATTTTTGATTTCTATAGAAATGTTTGTCAAAATTTTTTTCTATAGACAGTGGTACGACATTCCGAATACCACAACTCGTATTGGCATACCCATAGATCTACGCGTTCTACAATTAAATAATATATAAAAACCGACAAGACTAGCAATCACAAGCGCCAACACAACAACTAACTAAAAAGATTTCAAAAATAATTGACCTTTCCTCTCTTCTCTATGTTATTTTTAATTATGATATAAACATAATCACAGAAATTCGGCGCATAGTGAAAAGGTCAGTACGAAATTCCGGATTATACGTTCG
>PGFW01015370.1:12470-26945 GCA_003123925.1 Haematobia irritans | reverse complement strand
AATCAAAAAAATAAAAAAGTTTATTTTTGAAACAACAACACAGCTCCATTTCGCTTTATATCAAGCCACTGTTCTTTTCTGACTTTTAGGTCTTTAATAAGACACATTTTTTACAGTTCAAAATGCTTAATATACTACAATGTAATGCTTAAATTTTTTTTCCGAATCTCCGAACATATCTGGAATATTATTTAAACAAAAAAACTTGGTCGAAGCAGCGCGATTCGAACCCACGACCCTTTGGCAATGCAAGTTGGACGTATCAACCACTGCATCACGTTGCCAAACTAAATGTTTGTTTCGTGTTAAATAAACTTCGTTTATTCGGTTCGTGGTGCACGCAAGCTATTGCTATATAAATATAACTTATATGAATATTTATCTATTTGATGACCATAACAGGTACATAGCTCATTTGTTAGTGTGTTGGCCTTACAAAAGTGCATGGTCCGCGGTTCGATTCTCCGTCCAGGGCGAAAAGGTTAAAAAAATTTTAAAAATTTATCAAAAATCGTATAATTTCTTCCTAACATTGTTCGTATTACATGAAAAGGTGTTAAGAACTAAAAAACCTCGTCGATGTGAGAAAGATGTGAGGAAAATTGCATATAAAACAAGAAAAACAATGTTTTTTTTTTTGAGTTTTGTCTTTAATGAAATTGTTCTTTTACATCCTGGAAAAAGAATCAACGTTTATCACAAAAAGTATATACTTTCTTTCAAATACACTTCCCTTACACGCCGAAAAGTAAAAAATGAGAAAAGAAACGAACTTGTTTGCTTCTAAAATTTCGTTTGGCGAGCGAAAAAGGAATTTATTCTTTTGCGTGTATGCTGATTTATATATGCCCTTTTAACAAGCCGCATAAAAAGTATAATCGATCATAGAGTATTCGATTTAAAATACCACATTAATTGTATTAAAGTTATGTGGGCCTAATTTGAACATAGTCGATGCTGAAACAAGTTATATACTCGCAGTTGAAAATCAGCCCATTAGTAATTTTTATTATTTTACGAATCGGAATTATTTAAATGTACAAGGCGCCTTTAAAGAAACTTCGTTTATGAGAAAACAACAAACAAAATTTTTGTTGCAAACGTCTGATTGCTTTCCAAAAACCGATATACCTAATAATAATATTTGCTGCCCAAATTTAGGTATTCACCATGCCGAGTTTTTAACTTTTCAAGCCACTTGCCGCAGACCTCCCGCAAATCTCAATGCCAATTACTTTAACCTTGTACTGGCATCTACGTGTTAAATGTACCATTTCTTTTTTCTCCCATTCCATATCAGAAACGAAATTAAATGTATTGTCCTGGCCTCAGAGGAAATTGCAACAAACGGCTGGGATACAAATCCAATCCACACGGTACCTCCGAGGACCAATCACAAACACACTTACATATGGTGTGAGCTTAGCGAGGAGAATTCAATGGCATATTTTATACAGGATTGAACATAAAATTTCATTTCCATAACAGCATTCACAGTGCCATATTATTTATTTCCATTCAGTTGATGCAGCTGGATTTGAAATCCAAGCCAGGAGACGAAAAAGCCGAATGAATTGAAATCTGAAAAAAACGAACGAAAGCCACCAAAAAAAAACGGACGGGAACTTCGAACGGGGAAACTAATGGGAATTTTAATCCATCAGGGCACTTGTGTACTATAATCTCGAAGATTTTCTCAGTGATAGGTTCGTTCCAATAAATAAATTACACCTCCTATAGTGTAAAACCATGCTATGGACGAAGCATTTAATTGTCACTTCGTGCTTTGCTTTCGAGCCCAGCCCACCCAGTGAAGAAGGCCAAGGAGGAATAGGTGTGCGGTTCGGCTTTTAAAATATATAATCACTTGCATAAGCTTTTTCATGGTCGGTTGTGGTGACCCACCGGCAGGTTCTGCTTTAAATATTATTGGGAGCTTATTTAAGTCCTGCACATATATCGAAGGCCCCATGTTGTTGGCTGAATGTCTGCGATTATGTATGGCTCCTGTGTGTGAAAGGATTTGTTGCGAGTGTTGCGTTCCGTTTCCGGCGGTATTACGCAGAAGGGCTATTGTGCCTTTGATTGCTTGTGTTATTGCAAGTGCTGTCGCCCATTCAGGACGGACGAAATGCATGCCCATGTGTGTGCTGTATGTTTGTGTGTCCCACTTATGTTTGGTATATGTTTATTATGTTTTTGGTGTAATCCCACTGAAATAAATCGTGAATTTGTTGATGATAATTTTGCCATTGTATTGCGGTTTTCCATTGATGCTTGATGATGATTATTGTACCAACCGCGCCACCATATACAGGCAGGCAAATGGCAACAGGCCTACGAAGTTGCACGCCCAAACAAGGGACCAGGCAGTTTTTTATGTCCGTCCAATGATTTTCGATGCATTTGTTTTTTCAATCCTTTTATGTTTTTTACACCCGGTGGAACACTGGATGAGAAATCTTCGCTTTCTACGCACATGAATGATGTTAATGTTTATTTTGATTGTGCGGCCCGGAAGGTGTTGTGGCGGAATTAACAACAAATGGCCAGACGTAATTTTTGTGGGCCCGCATAGCGCAGTTTAACATCAGTAGGTGCTTTTGTAACAAACCACCAGGATTCTGCGCGCACTTTCGTGTAGGCCCCAACTGGCCATAAATATCCATAAATCAGAGAATAAAGCTTCATTAGCATGCAATCACCTGCTTTTCACCGCTTACCACCACTACCACTTGGATCACTTGAAATTGGCCTTCGACTACCACTCTCCTTTGATTTATTGCCTTTGGAACATCTTAAAATGCGTAAAAATAATCAATCGAAAGGTCTTTCTTGTTCACTTCTGTATGCAGCCATTTTCAATATTTGCCTTTTTACGCTCCTGCGTCAAGCAATATTGAATATAGCAAATGCTCGCAACCTCCCAGTAGAAGCCAGCCAGAATTTGCCCATTACAGCCATGCTTCATGGGACAATTGACATCTCTGAATTTTACTTGCCAGTATTTATGCAATATCACAGCTGTTGCTCCACTAGTGTCGAATCTATAGGCGAGATGTTTGTTGACTATTCATGATCCTTTGAAAGTTGTATCCTTTTTTTTTGATGATGCTGGGCAAAAAGTAAATCAAAGCCATTTTGCCATTGCCCAAGATTTTGTGTTTGTCCCAACATCGAGAAAATAAAAGGAAAAAAACCTTCGACACCTATAATCAAACTTTATCAAAAAAATGTTGAAGTTTATAAAGATATGATTGAAATGAAAAATTTTTTTAAAAGAATTTGCTGGTGCACGCAAGGCAAATTGCTTTCGTAGTTTTTTTAAAGCAATGTGAAGAACTTGCACGCAGAGAAGAAAACATGATTGTCAAATCATTTTCGAAGGCAAAAAATATTGATAGGAGCTATTTTTTTGCGGCGACCATGTAACATTTTAACCTGCAACCATGTTTGGCATCAGTGAACATGGTATCTAAGAAAAATCTAATTGTCTCATCTAAAATGCTTATTATATTGATAAAAAGAATTTTTGTATTGGATGAAAAGACAATCGGTCACGATTTTAAAATGTTATGCCGTATTTCATTCAAAAATGTTTTTCTTCTAGTTAAAAGAACATTGGTCACAACCTAAAATGTTTTGATCTTTTCTATTGAAAAACTTTTTTCATTCGTCGAAAAAAGGACCGCCACTGAGAAAAGAAAACACAAAATTAACTTTATTTATTTGTTTTTATTTATTTATAAAACTAATTCATTGTTTGTTTGGATATTTATAATGTCGTGCAACCAAACATCACATATTTTTACACACACTATTTTATTTCAATTTCAACAATAAGTAATCATTTCCCATATTTACATTCGTTGTGCCTCATCAAATGTACAAACGCAGACATCATGTTTAACTGCCAAATAAAAATTAAATTGATCATATAGAAAAAGCCAGATACAAAAAACAGGTATATTTTTCAATTACCACTTTCTTTTTTGTGTTCACATTAAAACCAACGTGCCACTTATGAAATAAATAAATTAACAACAAAACACAGTTAAATCCGTATATTCTCCGTCCATTCCAAGAAACAATCAACACACGACTGACGCGCCAAAATGAAAATCGTGCTGTACCTGCTCAATGTCTTTTATAAATATTCTTTTCGGCTGACAAAAAAGCTTAAAAAAATTAAATGGTCACGAAAAAAATCGTAAATGGCTCTTTATGGCCCATGTAATGGTTCTAGACATGAAAAACTTTAACCTATAAAAATACTTTTTTCCCTGTTAAAAAAGTAAAAAAATTGAATGCGTCAGGTACATGATTTTCCCGACCATTAATTGGTCTCAAATTCTATCATTTAAATGATAGAACATGTTTGCGCGTATTTGATTAACCATTCAAATGCTTATGCACGCATATATTTTTCTCCGTCGAAAACTATTTTTACAAAGACAAAATACTGGGTTTTTCGCGGCAATTTACATGCTTAGATAATCATTAAATGGTATGCGGCAACCATGTCCAACATGTTTTTCCTGTGCGTGTGGCGAAAAGCAAAATTTTGTTATTGCTCCAAACCGAAAACCGTTGCTAGAATCATATTTCTCTTTTACTGCATATTTGGTATTTTGAGTATTGTAGACAACTCCATTCATTATTGCCATCTCTTCACATTTACGAGAAGAATGTTTTAGACATAACAAATGAATTATTAGTCTCGTATTTTTTTGATGTGACGGCAATTTAAACAAAAAATATTTGTTTAGTCAAAATGACAAATGGCGCTAGAAAATGAATTTTTATTTTACAAATTTTAAAAGCTTTCGCTATTAAAACAAAAATTTGAAAGATAGGCTGTCCAACGTTTTATTCTTTTAAGCATTGCGCACTTTTCACTTAGCGATGCTTAAAAAAGGATTCATTTTCTATTTCCCAATCATCGGAACATTGGGATTGTCACCATATAATTTTTATCAATAGGCATTTTGGTAAATTTCTCTAGAGACAGACATGCCTAAAGAACAGTTTAAAATATTAGACAATTTTCATTCATTCGAACAGTCTAAATTTTCTATTTTGGGAGCTTGTTTTCTTATACTTTTTTACTTAAAGGAACCTCTTAAAGTTTCAAACAAAATTCCATTCACTTTAGCTTAGAGCAACATTTAAGCCTATCCGTTAGTTTTCGTCGATAATTTGCCAATTGAATTAAATCGCCATTCTCCATCATCTCCACCTTCCTCCATTACATCACTGCCAATTATCTGACCTATCAGTTCCATGCGCCCAACTGCCTCTAAGTACCGTGAATGAATTCCATCTAGAGGAGGGCTATTCTGGCTGCCTTCAAAAGTATACTTATGCTGTTACAAAACAACATTTGCTGCCGTCTGCTTAACTTAACACACTAATGGTCCATGGAAATTAGATATTATTAATGACTTCAAACATAAATTGTATTGCCAAAAGATGTTTCGTTCATAACAACGGCTTATTTTTCATATATCCCAAGAAAACGAGGCTACTTTTGTGGTGGGTCCATTTTGGCCTACGATATTTCCTGCTACGATGTGTAGGTGAGAAATATGTGTGCTGATATGTGTGCGTTATGGCTAGTTCCCTTCCTATTAGAGTAAAAAGCCATTTATTTTTCTATTTGGCCCACAATTTTTTTGATTGCTGACTCAAACGAAAGTTGATTTGGCCATTATAGAAGAACATGTTTAAGTCCTTTATGCAATTCATAATTTACCATACCATCCTCATGGGGGATATTTTCAAAATGGGTATTGTATTCATTTGACCGCCAAAATTTATTTATAGGACCAAAACAAATTTGTCTTGGTAAAGCTAATGTCATAAATAAGCACGATGCCAACGAAATTCAATAAACAAAAGATAGTCCTCTCCACTAAATATGTTTAGCCAAATGCTGTAGGAATATTTAAGCAGAAACACATTATTTTCGTTATAAAGTTAATAAATTAAATTTTTAATTACACTTCCAAGTTAATATGAACAACAGTATAAAACGAAAAATTAATATCTTGGTAATTTGGAGTGGCTGGTCTCCACTTACACATCAATTTGAGAGTCAGAAAAAACAGTTTTAGACAGTTTAGGAAATTATTAAATATAGCTCGATTTCGTTGAAATTAATCGTTAAAAGTGGTAGTAAAATAATGCCTTATGCTCCCACAAAAAAAATAATATGGACATTCTTTGGCAAACATTTTACGGATTCTGAACAAAACTTCATATTCCCACATTGCTTTTTTCAATTTAAGGCCACATTTTGTTTGAATGACAAATTGGTTTATTCGAAATCAAAAACTTTAAAAAAAAAAGACTTTTTCAAAAAATATATTCTTTCAAGACAAAATTCAAGAATATGTGACGTAAGTTTTTCAAAGTTCACATACGTTTACATTCGATTTAAAATAGGAGACCAAAAACTCCACGGAGTTTTTGTTATCATAAGTTTTTGTTAAGCATTTTCACATTCGTTGAAAACCCTAATGTTTCATTGTCATACCGACCATCCATTATACGATTTATTAAATTAAGAGGGCCGCTAGATATGCTCTAACCGATAATCAAATTAAAACACAGTTAAAAGTATTACTGGATAAAATTGGGTACACCGATGCTTATATCTGCACAAATTGCCACAAAGTCGAACGGTAGATTAAGCAGCTTGTTTGTTTTGACCTTAAAACTAAGAAAAAGAAAATTGCATTTCATTCAAAAATTTCAAACAAGCCATGTAATCCGCCATAGTTCTCTATGTGGTCTAGGCAAAGTGTTCGTATTTGCTGCACCATATTGTCTAGACAGGGCAGATAATTCGTTAGTAATGATGACGTAGCCAAATAGCTAGGAAGGCTAAGGCCAACATACTAACGTAAATCATCTCATGTGCCAAACGGCCGCCGTCAGCACCGATAGGGCCTGTGCGGTTTTTCTTTGCGCTTCCAAAGCGTATGGAGCCTCATAAAAGCTTAGCACACCTAATTGGATGCATCCATTGGTGTAGCTGCGATAGTGCAAAATTATAAAGGGACTAGCTGATAAAAACATTGTCTGCCCAGGCATTTCTTCAGGCTGTATTGACATAGGGGGAAAATGATGGGAGTTCTTTGGGATGTCCTGAGTTACTACTTGTGGCATTGCATTGCAGAATTGTTTAACAAATGAAAATGGCATTTCACATTAGAGTCAAGGTTCAAGTTCATGGAAAAAGCCATTGCAGAGTTTTTTTTAAGCGCCGGTGTAGGTTTCCATGTGGTTGCAACATTGTGGTAAAAAGTTAACAATAACAGCCTGAGGATGTCATTGCTGCCAAAATGGGCAGAATAAAAATGACTGAAAAAGGTGTATGTCATTAAATTGGAAAATCGAAATAATGGTTAAGTTCAGCTAGTCTAGTAATCTATCTAAAGAGGATAGTTAATTTGTCTTGGAATTAGTAGATTCATAAAAATCGTTGAGGCTATTATAATGCAATGCGTTAGGCGCACTTTTTAGGGCCCTGCTTACTTTCTGAACTTCCACAATTTGCTATAAGATGGAGGCCAGAGCGACTTCGAGGGTGTCATTGAGTTCATCTCATTTGGTTGAACACCAGAATCCGGAAATCGCTCTTTAGGCGTAAGAAAATGTGAATCGCCTCTTTTCAGTCTGCCATTTAAAAAAATTAATTGAACTTGACTAATTTTTAATCATTTTTTTCAGTACTTAATTTTCATTTTTATTATTAAATATTTTTAAACTTCATATGGAATTATAAATTTTCAGACTTTGCTGCACTCAAACTCTAAAATGTAATGTTAAACTATGATGTTTTTATCTTGTGAAGAAGCGTCTTGGCCCTGTACCCTCCGTATGAAATGTTTGGAATTCCCTGAGGGTCCTTAGTGTAATGTTTTGAGAAGGAGTAAAACCCACCAGTGTGTTTAAGCGTGATTTTAAATAAAAATAATCCTGTGTTTTACTCTTTCACCTGGCAAAATTCTTATACCATGTATTCGTGAAGCAGCATTTTTCCAAAGGTTTTGTAAATAATTTACAATTAAATGAACAGCTTGTTGGAAAATGTCTTATGAGAAAGTTTTTCAATTTAGCGAATACCAGAATGCATGCGTGCCAAGAGACATTAGTTTTTTTCTTGGATTCTGTAGTAGATTCAGTACGCCGTGAAATTTTGCGTTACACTTATTATCTCATCTACAATTTTTAGTATTTGTTTTCTTCATCCTTTCTCGTTCGCTGGACTACTTTCGTTGAACTCTTGATCCATATTTTCAGAATGTCATATCGAAAGTCAACCCATCTATATATTCTCTGCTTTTATTTGGTTATGTGCGTAAAATTAAAGTTTACTAAACTCAGGCAAAATGTAGTTTTAGATTTACCGTACAACATTTGTATGATAGGAATAACGTTTTTTTTCTACAATGAATCTTAAGCCAGAGCCACCTTAAATATCAAGGGCATTATAGCGTTTTTGCGTGTACGCGCCATGTTGTTGAACATAATGCTGTTGCATAAACCCCAGAGGCGTTTCTTTATCGTCACTGGACAATGTTTGTTGTTTACATTTTGGCAAAATTAAAAAGTTCACAAACTACAAAACAAAAACCATCCACACCTAAGTGAATGAAACTTCTTCTCACCACCAGATGCTGAGAGAGCTAACTTAACCAGTGTTGCCAACTCACTCAAGGCCAAAAAAGCACCAAAAAATATATTATAAATTCTACATACCACCTTCCACCACAAAATCGAAAATTATATGTTCTACTACTACAAAAAAAAAACTTCCCAAGTTTCCAAACTTTTGTGAATTGAATTTTAAGAAGTTAAGGTGAGTATTAAGATCGAGTTTAGTTGCTCAATTAGTAATTTTTTCACAATTACTTTTCTTTCATAATTCATCTTAAGGTATACACTTATACTTTGTGAAATTTGTTTGGCTATTTCCCATTCATGTTGTATAATAAATTTTGCAGCAAATTATGCATAATTTTATGCCGTTTTTTACTGAAATAGTTTTCACTTTTAGCGGGCAGCAAAACTCGAACATTAGTACTCACCATTTAAAGAACCAGCTATTTCAAGTATTACTTTGATCAGTTTTAAGCTTTCGTCACAATTCATTTTGATCAGAGATGTTTTCAACTATTCAAAAATCTTTGAATTGTGGAATGGAAGTCTTATTGCTGATTGCAAGCTTGTGCGTGCTTTTTGCTGAATTTAATACAAACGTTTTTAATGGACATCTTTACAAATTCAAAAATTCGAACACTTATCGCTCGCCTTCCTATATAATACCCTAAAATAACAATATTAATTAAAAAATAATCAATACCAACTTCATAACAATCAAATTATAATTGGAGTTTCTTCGCTCTTGAAAGTCTAATTCAAAAATTTGTTGTATCAATTAAACTTAATTACTGCTTCAAAATAAAAAAAAAACACCAAAAGCACTAAACTGAAATGCCAGAAAGCACCAAGTTGGTTCTTATTTTGAAAAGGCACCAAATAGGCCAATTTGGCTTGCTTTTTAGAAATCAAAAAAGCATAAATTTGTGCTAAACAGCACAAATTTGGCAAACACTGAACTTAAACTACAAACCAGTGAACCAAATTAAAGAGCAAAGAGTTATCTAAATTTAAAGTGTAAAATCAGCTCGTCATTTGTCTTTCACTCGTCAAAGGCATTCTGTTGTTGCAGCCACAGATTAAGCACAGAATTAATTTCACCTCATTATGAGTTAATTTGCCGTATTTTTTGAATTACAATTATGAATACAACAAATGAACACGAAGGAGACATCCATTGCATGTGCATAGTGTTGTGTGTTCGACACTCGGCTTCATGAATTAAAATGATTGAACTCTATCAATCAATTTTCAAATGATATTGCAAGGAATTCTCCCACTTGAAAACTATGCCATACACAGCATATACGAACAAATGGTTTGAAAGTGTGGATTGGCGACTAAGGTGAGGTTTACGAATGAGAGCCACACACAACACCACTCACCTCTCTTCTTATTTCATGTCATTGTTTTTTGCTTTTGTGTTCAATGACCCCAGGACGTATGCGTGTTGTTACCACCTCCATACTCTCGTGCATTTCTTGCATCACATAGATGTTATTACGCATATATGGCCTGAACTGTCTCGGTAGGTAAGGGACTCTCGCCAATGGAGTGTTTGGGTGAGGTGCGGGTGAATTGCGTTGCCAATATAAACCACTGATTGTATGCTTTTTGGGTTATTAAAAACAAAACGCACAAACACATAAACATGCTGGTGAAAAGCTTTCCAATGGCACTTGGAATTGTATTGAAATGCTTTACACAATGTTGAGCACACAAATGCCATGCATATGCACACCACAACAAAGATAATTGGTGAATTACCATTGAAAAGAGCGCACTTATATTAAAGTTTATTGGTAGTTATCGTCCTCTAAGCGCGTTAGATGCTTTAGAGGCGAACAAATTGAAAATCAGATATATGGGGTTTGTTTAATAACATAAGGAAATTTGAGATGTTTTATAATTTCGTTAGTGGCCTACAAATTTTTCCCCGACATGCGCTTGGACAATTAAAGGCTCAATTATGATTAAAACTATAGTTGGCTGAAACTGGGGTGCTACCAGTCAATATTTTTCTGACGAAACCGTGTGAATATAACAGAATATCAGTGCTTATGTTTAAACCATTCAAAGAAGCCTCCAGGCGGAAAAGATCAAATTTTTGGATTGGATCCCTAATTTTGTTTGCTTTATTTGCAGTACGACTGATTAACATAACTATCACCCATTTGAATTATCCAGCATTCACAAGTTTGAATCAAATTTGTGTGAAATGTTATAAACAAAATGTTATATTTTAGATATTGTTCATATAGGTTAATCTTTCGAATATTTAATTTTGTAGTTGATGCAAATCCAAAATATTATTCAAATGCATACTATATTATTTGACAAAGATGCTAATACTAAAAATGTTTGGCAATAACTTTCACAACGCAATAGTTTGTGGAATCTTTACCACAATGAAATGACCTGACGATTTATAAAAAAATCAGTAGAGATGTCTATTTAGTTGCCAAAAAATTACGTTGGTTAAAACAAATTTAAATATTTTGATCGGAGCCAAATTTCAATTCAAAAAGTTTATCTCATCTTTTTTCACAAAGTTAAAATCGGTACATTACGTATCATATAAAAGTATCGATTGATTTATAACTGTTCTATTTATAGCCTTTAGGGTATATCGGATTTAAGTCAAACCGATTTTGCTTAAATGCCCAATGAAATGAAAGTAATCTTTTTATCATACGTATCAAAAATATTGAGCAAAAATATAATCTGATATAAACAATGGAAAAACCGGACACGTTTTTAAATGCGGGACAAAACAAGTGGTTAAAATGTTACTTCGTAATATTAACGTAATTTCTTATTAACATTGAGCCAACGCGAATTATTTCATAAATACAATTATTTTTTCGTTACAGTTACGTATTCTAAACTTAATAGTGAATATCTCTACTATTAATAAACATTTTCATCGTCTTAAGGCAACAATTCGTATTGTCTATAAAAATAATTTTTTCGTGGTGTATGAAACCTAATCTAAAAATTCTAAAAAAAAAAATTAACCGCATATAGACAAATTCACTATATCTATCCATGGAGCCAAAAAATACACCAAATTCATACAAATCGGCATGGAAAGTTTTCGCCATAGATATGTTCAAGAAAATTCAATTCGTAAGATCGATTTATATTTATATAGGGTGTATAAAAAAAGTAATCATTGTAAAGCATTATTTCACGAACATCCCTTTAATTGAGTCCAAAGAAACACCTGGGTAGCAATTAAGAAATAAAATCTGCGAGATCGATTCTACTTAGGAGCAACTTGGAATGTGAGCTTATGTATAAAATTGACTCATAAATTTTGATGGTCTTTAAAAATTTAACAAAAGTTAAAAAATATCTCGAAATTGAGACAAAAAGGTGTAGGCTCTCCAGAATAAAAAATTGTGCGATCTGTTCATATATGGGATAATATGGACCAAACTTGACTCGTGCTGCAGACAAACTAATCTCACTAAATGTCTGCGCGATTGATCTATAAGTGAAAGGTGTGTAGCGCATTCTTTTATAAAGACATACGGAAAAATATCGAGATCGTTTATTGTTGTGGTTTATTACCTTTGCCTCCAACAATGTTAAGCCGCCTCGTGATATTAATTGCTGGGACACTCCTTCAGAAAATGCATGGAGATTAGAATGTGCAGTTATTATTAATTAATTTCTTTTCTGGCAAAGTTTCATTATCTTTAATCCATTTTAAAAATCATCTTCAATATTTTGGAAATAAATTTTTCACTGGATTATGTTGTACATAAATGATTATTTCTAGATAAATTTCAAGTTTATGAAATTTTTATTGGTTAAATGGCATCGTAAATGATTTAGAGCTTTTTTTAAATATTGCTGATCTATGGTTTGACGGGTGTTTAAGACATTAAGACAATGGCTGGTGGTGTATCCTATGTGACCTTTTTACCTTTGGACAACTTCAGAGAATTTCAAACAGCAACAAACCGATTGTTCCCATTTTACATTGGCATGGCCGATACATATCGATTTGTTCTGCCCTCCATATCTAGAGCAGGCGGAAAGTGATGATTGAGTGGCACTGCAAAAGTTTAAGGGCATTGACAGGTCACAGACACAATCCATATTCGTCCAAACTTAAGATTCTGTTTATTTCTTTACCTTTTGTGGTGTGTGTTTTCATTCCCTGAACTGAAATGGCGGTAATGTAACGGAAAAAAATTCACTGAATCACTCTGGACAAATCTTCGTTAGATGTATAAACTGTATCATTGTTAATGTTGGCGTATCCGTGGAGTCTGGAAGAACTGTTTGCTTTAGATTTCTTGGCTATTTGATTTTCATCGTAAATGATGAATATGTCTTTCGATAGAAATTTCCCAAATTGAATGAGACTTTTTTAAGTGTGGCCAAGACGACCACCATGCCAGTAGTTCGATGCAACAAGCCCCTGTCTGCAACTGGAAGTTCTATCGAAGCGTACACACAGCGACACATATACCTTCAATGAGATTTCTGTTTTATTTCGTTTGGGGGTCTTCTGGTGGCTGCTCTTGAGATTATTAGATTACATTTGTGAAAATATTTTGAAAGCAAAGAGTAAATATAGCCCTGTATAAGACCGTCATCAGCACACCTTTCAAGTGAAGTGTCTTTGCCTTTATCCATGATTGTTTATTTTCTTTGTTTGCTCACTCACTTACGGGAGGAGTTGAGCGTGTGTGGTCCTTTTTTGTGGTTAATGTGGTTGTCGCCCGCCTCATATGTAAATCTGGTCACGTCTTTATTGTCGAACTCATAAAATGTAATTAAAATTGTTATAATGTTTTTCGATATAATTTTTTTGTTTGTTTTTATTTTAAACCGATTAAATGGCATAGGAGTTGTTTTCTGTGTTCCTTCTCTCCCCTGGAGTTTCAAAGTTTCTGTCCCTGTTTTTATTCCCATTTATCCATGTAGTAATTTTCGTTTTTCGTTGATTTCGATAAAAGAAGGAAGGAGACAAAAAAAAAACGAATGACAAGTTTCATATACGTGTGCGGATCACTTTACTCGTTAATTTCCAGTACGTGCTGCAAACAGACACAGAAATGCACAATTTATTATGGCCAAAGTCATAAGCCAATATCAGGCGTTATAATTCAATCATGTGACTGAATCAGCTTCAACTACAGATTCACGTTCACCTACCTCCATCGAATAGCCAATCGATGGATATGCAATGAAAAGTCAACAATGACAATAATCTGAAAAAGTATTCCAGATGTGTGTGGTGCCTGTGTCACTGTCTGACTGTGGTAATGTTTGTCCGATTCTTGTTAGCATGGAAACAGAGGCGCCACCTAGGGCTAGTTAATGTGCGCTTCCAATCTGAATTTTGATGACTAGCGTTGAGTTCATCCTTTGAATCAAACAGGACTTGCTTGGACCTGTCCAATATTCAACATTCATTTGTTTCGAGACTGTGTCTATGACAATGGTCATTCCCGTGGGGGATAACGCTGGCAAGAGATGAGAAGGTGGTCATTGTCGGTTGCAGAATAATAGGATCACTCGTTTGTTACTTTGATGTCGCACTCTCATTCTCCTTCGTTTTCTGTTTTAATGGTCCTGGACAATGCATGCGGATACATTTCAATGGCTATAATGCGCCTATCAGGATGAATGTTTGAATGCCTGGAAATACATGAATGCCCATACTTATTCATGTTCAAATGGATGAGGTCGTCTGTGTATGGATATTGAACTTAAATATTGCAAAACTTGTCCATATGTTGATTATTCCATAGGTGGTACTAAGAATTTCATTTATATGAGACG
>PGFW01015348.1:10869-25534 GCA_003123925.1 Haematobia irritans | reverse complement strand
AAGAGAGAATGAGAATGATATTGCGAACAGGCATTAGTAAAAATCACGAATGCAGACCTCGGTTTCCCTTTATACAAAAGTCCATTAGGCGAAAAATCTACACAGAAAATAAATATTTTTTGGTTATTTTTAAATATTAATCGGACGTACTTTGCAATCAGATTGATTCCAAATTAATTATTAATTAATAATTGCCATTCATTCACGGCCTTGAATATTGATCAATTGTGAAGACCAATTAACAGAATTTAATTTATTAAATTAAAAATTTATTGATCCATACTAAAATTGTAATGATTCTACGGGTAATGTTTATTGTAAATGAAATTCTCTATGTTTGGAGCCAGAAAGAAAAACAAATAATTGATACTAGTAATTTTTTGAAATGAATTTATTTTGAATGAAGAAAAACAAAACAAATAATGGAATCAAAAAAAATTTTAATAGCAAATTTGCGTTGTGAGAAGTGTGACAAGTGTAGGAGTAAATGGATTAGTAGAGGAATGTAGAGAGTGAAAGTAGGAAAGTAGTAGGTAGGTGGGGTAGAGTGTGTAAGGAGCAGGATATAGTAGGTAGTAGTTCGTGTGGTACACGTCGGTGTGAAGTCCCCTATATACAGTACTTAACATCAACCAATAACAGCGAAACGACAAAAGAATCTCAAAACAGCCTACTAAAAATAATTTTATAAGCAATATATCTGTTAGGAATTATACATAGAAAATACATAGGAAAGTTATGAAGCCTAAGGAGAGGGGAATATGGAATTTAGGTCTCGAAATGGAAAAATATTGGTTGTTTAGGGGTTTCAAATAATGGATGCTATAGGCTTTTTCTAAAAAAGCTTAATGATTAAAAAGCAGAGACAGCAACTCTAAGAGAAGAGATAAGATATTTACATATACTTATAATAAAAAAAAAAGAATGGTAATGACAGAAAGTCAAACATAGATATTTTTAAGTATAAATGTAATGAGCAATACAAAAACAAAAGATCAATTACTTTGTGCTACTGATGAATGCTGAAGGAATGCAACTCAATACAAAATCAATAAATATTATGTACTATTTAAAATAATTTTTTATTTTTCTAATAATATAAGTTTTAAGTTTTAATTTACAAAAACACAATTCTGCAAACATTGCCAATTTCTCTTGAAATAAGCATGTATTTTTTTGCGTTTTGAATTTTGGGTTGACGTCATAAGAATTCTCGGTCAATTGGAGTTAAGAATAACTCTATACTGTGGTGTGTACTTTAATTTACTCCTAACTTCTTTGTTATTTTGTGATAATTCTATGTATTTCTATTTTGGCAAAAATAGTGAAAAAAACAAAGCTACTGCTACTTAAAAAGAGAGCTCCTATTATTTATGTAAGAATTTATTAATTGAAGCGTTATAAATGCGTTACTTTTTTCAAATAAAAAAAAAAAAAAATGCAGCAACTAATAAATGGAAAAATTTGAAGGAAAAATTAATAAAATTTACTAAAACAAAAAGGTCTGACATAACTAGCATATATGTATACTAATAATGTTTTTCAAAAAAAATTGTTTTATATGAAAGTGTTTATTGTGGTTTATAATTTTAATATTACGGGAATGGTTTACCGACTTGTTGCAAAAAGTTTTACCCATGGAGTCGTTTTGATCATGGAATTGGTTGAAGTTTGTAACAGTTGTGGAGGCAGGGCTGTGGATCCGGGAGTCGAGTCTGAAGATTTTAACTGGGATCGAGTCGTAAAAGATGTTGCTCGACTCCGCTAAACCAATATTTTTTAAAACACTTCACATTTATTGTAACTAAGCAAGTTTTTTAAGGGCAAATTAGTTTCATTGCGTTTATTCATTCGATCAAGTACAGCATGATTGGTATAATGAAATCAACTTCCAATTACGGCTATCTTTTTAATGTTAGACTAGCAGATGGGCTGGATCGATCCATATAATTCTTAATGTCCATATCATTTTATGAAATATTTCGAACAATCGAAATATTTTTTTTTAATTTTATTTTAGGCCATAGTACATATGTTGGAAAATATTGACAGAAAAGTTTTTTTCAAAGTTGTTTTTTATATGAAAAAATGTTTGTCAAAATTTATATTTCTATAAAACATTTATTCAAATTTTAATTAGCTATAGAATATTTTTTTGCTAATAGAAAATTGAGTCAATAAATTTTTGTTTAACATAGAAAATTTTGCAAGATTTTGTTTGGTTACGACAAAAATTTTTTCAAAATTATTATTTCTAATTCATGAATTTTATTTTTTATAAAAAGATTTAAGTCAAAATTTTATTTTCTAATAGTTGAAATTTTTGCCAAATTTTAATAGTAAATGAGATTTTTAATTAGAAAATTTGTCAAATTTTATTTCTATAGAAAATTTTGTCAAATTTTATTTCTATACGAAAATTTTTAGTCAGAAATTTTAGTTTCCGTTGATATTTTCGCAGAAATTTATTTACTACACAAAAAATTTTCTAAAATTGTATTTTTATTGATATTTTTTCAAAAAATTTTATTTCTATATGAAAAATTTCAAATTTTATTTCTATAACAAAATTTTCTCAATTTTTTTTTTTCTTAGCTCGATGCTCAACTGTTATAAAAATGTATTAAAATTTGTATTACTATAGAAAAAATTTTTTCCCTAATATAGAATTTTATGGTCAACATTTTATTTTATAGAAAATTTAGGTCAAATTTTGTTTCTATAGAATATTTTTGCGAAAATTTTATTATCTATAGAAATTTGTTTGCGTACATACCATTTTTTTTTAAATTGTATTTGCTATCTGAATAATTTTTGCAAAATTTTAATTTTTCTATAAAAATTTTATTCAAATTTTTATTTCTAAATATATTTGGCGAAAGAATTTTATTTCTATAGAAAATTTAGTTTTCAAAATCTAATTTCTATAGAAAAATTTAGTCAAAATTTTGTTTTCCGTAGAATATTTTGGCCAGAAATTTAATTTACCTAACACAAAAATTTTCATAAAAATTGTATTTTTATTGATGACATTTTTTTTTCAAAATGTTATTTCTATAAGAAAGAATGTGGTCAAATTTTATTTCTATAGCAATTTTCTCAATTTTTTTTTCTTCTTACTGAATGCTCAACTGCTAATAAAAAATGTATTCTAATAGAAATATTATTAACATATGAAATGATTTTTTTTTTTCTAGTATAAAAATATAGTCAAAATTTTTATTTTTATAGAAAAATTTAGTCAAAATTTTTGGTTCTTAAGAATTATTTTTGCAAAATTTATTTCTATAGAGAAATTTTGCAGAGAATTTGTGTTTGCTACACATTTTTTTTTTAATTGTATTTCTATTGAATAAAATTTTTGCAAAATTTTATTTCTAATAAATTTATTCAAAATTTTATTTCTAATAGTATTTGGCTACAAAAATTTTGATTTTGTTATAGAAAATTTTGGCGCAAATTTTATTTGCCTATCACAAAAACTTCTTAGTCAAAATTTTGATTTCTGTAGAAATTCTTGGCAAAATTTTGATTTCTATATAAATTTTGCAAAATTTTATTTACTTAGACAAAATGTTCTCAAAATTCTATCTCACTGATACTCAACTGCTAAGTCGAAAAGAAATCATAAATGCAATGAAATGAAATCATAAAAATGCATTTTTGCGAAATTGGCTAAACAAATTATAAATATTCGCCCGAGATTTTGTAGAAGCCCTTATTTGATATTTTTCAAAATGTAGATCTAAATAGCAAAAGTTGTGCAGAGTATACTATAATCGCCCATCGACTTTAAGACTTTCCTTGCATTTTTATTTTTTTGTTAAAATTTTGTGTTACGTCCCATAACGTTTCAGATTTAAATTTAAGTAGCATAGATTTGTAGAAGTTATATACAATTTTGTCTAAATCGATTCGAGATTCAAAATTCATTTCATATGGGAATATAAAGATTTATATAGGCTCGCAACAAATTTAAAGATTTGAGATAGGTATCAAGATAATTTTGGTCGCACAAATTAACATATAACTGTTGGTATCTTCTCATTTATGATGGTCATTCTATACTCAATTATTTATAACATTGCGCTAAATTGAAATATAGGAGTTCATTGGCCATCTGAATGTGTAAATTAAGAACTTTTTTTTTGATCACGATAAATAAATACGATAGCTTTACTATCGATCCCAACTTACGAGTACTCCCAACAATAGAACTAACAGAATTTAGTGGTGATTCAAAATAGATTTAGTTAATATTACCCGGAGTCGACTTACCGGAAGTCGAGTCCGAGCTGAATGAAAAATCTGGAGTCGGAGTTTCGAGCAAAAATTGGCTTCGTCTTCCAGCACCTGGTTGTGACGATTGAACAATCAAGAAGATTATACGCGTTTAAGTGAAAGACTATTTCGGTTAAAGAGATGATTTTGGCGAGAGCCAAAAAGCACTGACAAACTTAGTGCGTTTTTTCATTTAGATGTGTAGAGTTTCAGGATATTATCGTTACTTTGGCTAAGGTGAATCAAAATCTCGTTGGAGTGATGGCATGTCCATTGAATTTTTACATGCCATTTCTATTTCCTTCTACTATCGATTTGAATCTTACCATTTAGTTAATACTAATTTGACCGACCGTCGACGTTTTCCTGCATGCATTGGAAGACAGCCGTGTGTATACCTATACCTGATGTGCGAGTGGTGTGTGCCATAGGCGTAAGCAGGATTTTAATTCGGGGGGGTTCAACTTAAAAAAAAAATAATAATTCATGATAATCTCATGTGTGAGAAATTTTATTTATGCATGAGGTTAATGTATAACATGATTTATACCCTGCGCACACTGTGGAAAAGGGTATTAATAAGTTAGTGCATGGCTGTCTTTGCAATAATCTTCAGAGGGTGGGCCCCTGATCGATTAACCATTGTCCGTCTGTCGTCCGTCCCGTGCCTGTCTGTGGAACCACAATTTTTTGATCGAAAGTCTAGGTCGCATTTAGAGTCAATCGCCTTCCTAATTTGCACATGTTCGCTAATTTGGGTGCACGAATAGAACCCTATTAATTTTGTAGGCTATACACGCGCAAATTTGGATTGAAATCGATTCAGACTTTAAGATATAGCTGCCATATATATTTTACGGGTCCCGTATGGGACTTATACGGACCCAGTCAGCCAGACTTTTATACGCGAGATTTGCTGAAATTTTGTAGCAAACATAAGAGCTTAGTCGTAAGCAGTTTAAGTGTTGGCAAATTTTGATTGAAACGGTTCAGATTTAACGATATAGCTCCATATATATGCTTTCGCCCGATATGACTTATATGGCGCCCAGAAGCCAGTGTTTTTGCCGAATTTGGAGTGTGGAAATTATTGCAGCTAGGAAGTACAATTAGTAGTATGTATGTGTGCAAACTTTGATGTGTATTCAGAATTTAGATATCGGTTCAAGAATTTAGATATAGGCTTTCCATATCATATTTTTCGCCCCGAGTATGGACTTATATGACGGCAGAAGCCAGAGTTTTTATCCCGATTAGCTTGAAATTTTAGCACAAGCGAGTACAATTGGTGGTATAGGCATGTGTGCCAAAATTTGATTGATTCACATATATATATGTTTTTTCTGATTTCGACGACAAAAATGGGTCAAAATACCGAACATTCTTCCTTGTTAAATCGGCCACTGTTAGGCGAAAAGTTGTAAAAAATTATCTAACATTTTCCTAAACTGGGTGGTGCTAAAACATAATATATCGCGAACGAGCGATAAATCATGAAATAAACTGTTTGCGAAGTTCGAAATTCTGTCACAGATCGAGTGATTATTTAAATGTTATGTATTTGGGACAAACCTTTTAATATTATAGCCGTCCAACACCATGGAACGGATGTGATATGGTATCGAAAATTTTAAATCTAGCAAGTGGTGCAGGTAATAATATACGTCGGCGCCCCGCCGACTTTAAGACTTTCCAGTCGCGTGTTCCATGGCTGTGCGCGGTTGTACGGATTGGGACCTTACTTGTTTTATAATATTAAATTGAGCCGGACGGGCTTTTTTGGGCAGCAAATAAATCAATGAACTTCTTCAGTCGCACATTTATTCGGCGATGAAACACGACATTAATGCCAATCCATATGAGTCTATCTCTCGCTAAGTCGAATTTCTAAGATACGTCTTTAAATCTCTTCATTGTTGAATGAAAACGTTCGGAATGAGCACGTATAACTGCAGAGACTGGAAAATGCAGTACTGTAGTACTTTATTCAATAAACGTTTTTTCACCCCCGGTCAGATACCGTAAGTACCCCCGCGAAGGATTTAGTACCTTTTGTGAAGACATTTTTGAGTCGATATCAGATTTATGGTACAATAGGTTTGACAAAATATTTTACTATTTTGAGAAAGTCTTTATCAACCTTATTTGCTAATAGTCTTTTACAAATATGACAGACATGTTCATGTGGGAAGAAAATCTCGATTTTGTAAAAGACATAGTCAAAAACAGGATTTTATTGAACTTCAAGAATGTTTTAGTCGAAAAAAGAATGCGATTCTATACTATCGATTTTTTTTATTTCGGTAGAAAATGATGTCAAAATTTTATTTCTATATAGAATTTTTGCAAAATTTTATTTCAATTGAAAATTTTGTAAAAATTTTATTTCTATAGAAAATGTTTGCAAAATTTTATTATATAGAAAATTTTGTCCAAAATTTTATTTTCTTTAAAATTCAGTCTCTTGACAATAATCTTCCAGTGAAATTTTTGTTGAAATTTAGTAAAAAGTACCTTTCCGCTCAAAAAATACCTTTTTTGTACTTTCTTAAAAATCCCTGAGTAACTGGCAAAGTGACCAAAATTTTTAAAAGAATATGCACGTTTGGAAATATCTCTTTATTGCACTTTCCAAGTGCTTCCATCGCTGAATTAGGCAGGTTCTTTTCGCAGTTTTGCGCCATTTACACATGTGTGTTTGGCTGTTTCGTTGTTGTTGCTATGGCCAAACAAAGCGAGTCATGTTCACAAAAAGAACAACAAACACACATAAAAAGCAGAAAGACATTTTCCAAAAATGAAATTTGTGGTGCGAGAACAAAAACAATTTGTTTTTTTTCGACCGTCGTTTGACGGGGCTTTCAACTAGTATTCTATGATTTGTGCAAGTTTTATAGGTAAGCGTTTTTCAAAATAAAACCTCAGCTTTTCTTCAACATCTTCGATAAGATTTTTCTATGCAGCGCTAAAAAATATATATTATTTATAATAAAAACATTCATTCATTTCGGGGGGGGGGTTTGATCACCCTCACCCCCCCCCCCCTGAATACGAGGCCTTGGGTGTGGCCCGAGAAGACTTGCAACCGATTCTATACTCCCTGTATTGTCCAGGATTTGCCGAGCACCTCACGAAGGAACAGCACCTCGCGAAGTTCTATACGGATTTTTGATGGACAGTTTGGCTTTAGAGAGGGTCGTAGCGCTACAGCACTGGTACTACATCTCACTGATTATGTTAGGGGTCATTTGAATCATGGAAGTTCTGACGTGTTGGTTTCTTTGGACGTAACGAAAGCCTTCAACTCTGTTAACCATTTCATTTTGATTGAGAAACTTAGATATCAATTTAATTTTTCTTATTCAGCATGTAAACTTATAATGTCATATTTGAGCTGCAGGTTTCAGTTTGTTTCTATGAATGGAAAGACATCGAGCATTTGCCATGTTAATAAAGGGGTTCCCCAAGACTGGGTTTTGGGACCCTTGTTTTCCTTTAGTATGTAAATGATATTTCATGATGTTTGAATGTCTGGTCGTAATACGCAGATAGTAATACCCTGAATTGTTAACTCTAAGTTCGAGAAGTCATTTTTGATACGTGTTGCTCGTATATGGAATCAGTTACCTGTGGATCTTAGGTTATTTTTACATACCAACAACACGTTTCGTTTGAAGGCTTATAGTTACTTTTTGCAAGGTTGATCGCATGTACTTAGGGAGAAAGATATGTTGCTAATCTGGACGTATTATTAATAATATGTATCTTACTGTTCGAGGTAATTATGGTGGGGAACCAAAGAAAAATCAAAAGACTATAAAATATAATATTTTTATCATTATATATAATTTAGATATTGGGATATGTTTACCATGTAATAAATTTATTGGCCTTGTAGGCTTGCGTGTTACTCAATAATGAATAAATAAAATAAATATGTGGGGACATGCCTAGAATTGTCTGCGTAATTTAGTGAAAACATGAGCATGATAAAAATGTTGATGAATATCTTGAGCAACATGCAAAAGATGGATTCAACGGTTCAGAAATAATGATTTTGATGTCAGAAATGAAGAACGCGCAAGGCCACCAAAATCTTAACAATCAAAAATCTTATTTTTTATCAAAATTTTATTGTTCTAGAAAATTTGGCAAAATTTTATTTCTCTACAAAATTTTGCCAAAATTTTATTTCTATAGAAAATTTTGTCAAAACTTTATTTCTATAGAAAATTTTGTCAAAATTTTATTTCTATAGAAATTTTGTCAAAATTTTATTTCTATAGAAGATGTTGTCAAAATTTTATTTCTATAGAAAATTTTGTCAAAATTTTATTTCTATAGAAAATTTTGTTAAAACTTAATTTCTATAGAAAATTTTGTCAAAGTTTTTATTTCTATAGAAAATTTTGTCAAAATTTTATTTCTATAGATTTTGTCAAAATTTTAATTCTATAGAAAATTTTGTCAAAATTTTATTTCTACAGACAATTTTGCAAAACTTTTATTTTATTTAATTGGTTTAAAACCTGTAAATGAGTTAATGGTGATTTGATAAATGCAAACATTTATGCAAATTTTTCGAAAAAGATTAAAATCCATTCTTACTCTCTTGCAAGTTTATAATGAATAATTTTTACTGTATAAAAAACTACGAAAACAGACTTTTTGCTTTTAATTCTTGTCACGACAATCAAAAATCATTTTTTTTATCAAAATTTTATTGTTGTAGAAAATTTTGAAAAATTGTATTTCTATAGAAAATGTTGTAAAAATTTTATTTCTATAGAAAATTTTGTCAAATATTATTTCTATTGAAAATTTTGTCAAAATTTTATTTTTATAAAAAATTTTATCAAAATTTTATTTTTCTAGAAAAAAAAAATTTTTTCTGTAGAAAACTTTGTCAAAAATTTTATTTATATGGAAAATTTTATCAACATTTTATTTCTATAGAAAATGTTGTAAAAATTTTATTTCTATAGAAAATTTTGTCAAATATTATTTCTATGGGAAATTTTGCCAAAATTTTATTTCAAATGTTTTGTTTTGTTATTGTTGGTTTTTTTCTTTAATCATTGTTGTTGTTTGTTTGATTTCAGCTTAAAACCATGCATTGACTAAACTACAAGTGTAGCTTAACCAACAGAGGAAAATAATGTTTGTCAAATTTATTTGGGCAAAGCCCTATAGACTGCAAGATGGTTGGATGGACCCACGTTTCGGAATTACCACATTCCTCATCAGCATCCTCTACTTGCAGCAAAACTATCAACCAATTATCAGAATAAATTCAGGCAATTCACTAAACCCAAAAGTAAACCACACTTGAACCTTCCGAAAAAAGGTCGGTTTGAGATCAAATTAAAAAAATATTATAGTATAAAAGGAATTAATTACAAAGTGTAACAAAACGATCAAAAGGTGGCAAAAAAATGCAAATGTAAAACAAAAAAAAAATTTCTGGAATAATCCCATAGCTATAGAATTTTTCTCTGTTATTAATGAGTGTATCGAATTCTGTACTTAGCTCAATGATAACTATGTATGACACCATAGATATCCAACATAACTGAGAGGCTATATGCCAGAAATGAAAAATTTCGGTCATGGAATCACAAACTTGCTCGCTTCTAGTTTTAAATGTTGAACATTAAATTTATTATTATTCATGAACACCCATAAATTTTTATTTTGTTATTTTTTTGCCAACTTTCACATAAATAACCCACTCATATTTGTGATGGTTTATCAATTGAGTGTATGTATTAACTGAAATATAAAATAGAAATTGCTGTCATTAAAATAAATGTGAGCTCTCAAGAGGGCTTTCACAGTAAATCGGGGTAAAGGTTTCTATTATAGAAATATTAGCAATTTCCTCATACTTATATTTATAAAGGAAAATGTTATTAAATTTGAAGGGGTATTATTCAAGACATTTTTTTTATAGGAGTGATAAAAATATAATATTTGCAAAAAAAACAAAAAAAACAATAAAAAGCAATAATCTTGATGTCTGTAATGCATTACTCTGGTATGTTATATGTCACCAACAAAATACAATAAAATACCAAAATTTTATTGTTATTTAATTTGGTTTGGAGTGGTGGTATTAAGTGATAGTGTAGTGCAAGTATCTACAAATATCATGGAACTGGGACAGTAATGGCTCGCGTTATTTGGACGCTTTCACTTTTTTACTTTATAGGAATATTCTTAAATTTGATTTGAGATAGCAGAGTGGTATTTTAGTTTGGCCGGACCAAAGCTCTTATTACCATTCATCATGGATTGTAAATCTTTGGGGGAGGGGTCCTTACTAAGACCCATCATTCAAAATTTTTTCTTCTCGCATCTTAAAAACTAAAAGTGGAAGAAGTGGGAGTACACTTAGAAAAAATATCAAAAAATTGTAATTGCTATTTTCCATTAAATACTAATAATTTCATATACAGAAAAAAGTAAACTGTGAAAATTGAAATAAATTATACTCAACATTTTGAGATTTCCACAAACCGTTATTAAGCGTTGTTAAAACCAGAAACATTTAATGCCCTGATGTATTTTTAACTAGAACTCATGAAATTGCTGCCACTCATAGCAAAAAAGGGTCTAATGAACAACAAATAAAAATTTTACTTTATAAACTTTTTCCCAAAGCATATTTAAGAATCAAAATTAGATTTTGGTATATTTTGCACAGTAATATACTTACAAGCTCCTAAAAACGATCAGCAGGGCAGCACAACAGTCTGTTTTGTATGTTATGTCCTCAAAAAAATTTGATAAATAAGTTCAGATTTCTGGGCACGCAATTTTGGTGGTTATATTGAGCTAAAAATAGTGCCAGGATCACTCATGGAATGTCGGTGAGCTATTTCAGCAAACAGTTACTGCTTTTGGATTAAGCGCAGCACTTTTCTGGGTCTGCTCCTAAATAACAAATTTCTGGATATGGGTGTCCAAAAAAATTTGAAAGTTTTGCGTCTTTTGTCTAATGCTATTGGAACTAAATTTGATATTTATTTTTAATTAAAGACGGGCCTCCTTAAGGCGTGAGTTAAATATCTTAATATAATGTAGATAACCGACTTTCAATTGAAAAGTTCAATTGACTTTTGGGAGAGGAAAAAAACTTTCTTTCTACACGCAAAAAATATTCTTTCCTCGCCATACGAAATTTAGAAAAAGCTAAAGTTCGCTGTTTCTCATTTGGCTTTTACTTCTGTATAAGGAAGTTTCTTTAGGGAGAAAGAGTGAGGTATTCTGTAATTTTATTGAATAAACGTTTATTCTGTTCCATGGCGTTTACGGTTCTTCATTCAAAAACACATCTGTTCTGGTTAAGATTTGCTCATGTGGGTGTGGCCTCATATTTTTCTGCGCACTTACAACGAGGTTTTTTTGTTCTTAAGTACCGGAACGTTTCTCCTGTAATTACAAAACAATGTAGACGTAAGGATTAATTACGATTTTTTAATATCAATTGTTGTAAATTTACAAGTGTGATCAGCCTGGACTGAGAATGAGACCGCCGGACCATGCAATTTGTAAGGAGCACACTATAACTCCATCGAGGTAAGTCTATATCGTACAATCAGTCTTACACAAGTTTTAACAGTAATCGGTTTAAGAATTGTAATTTTTCTATTAATTATTAAAATAATAATAAAAAAATTATTGCAAATTAGTATTATCCTTGCTATTGTTTTTTTACAATTAAATTTGAAAAGCAAAGTTTCGTTTGTCATTTTCAAAGCAGATGTTTTTGAGTCTGTGAAGTTTTATAAACAACACAAGAATCATGTATTAGATTAAAGATGTAATACAAAGCCCTCAAGGCTATGTGAGAAACAGATATGAATGAGACTTCGTTGTGTTACTGTTATTGGTCATCAATAGATAATTATTGCTATATAAGCCATGGGGTATATTTAACATAGGCACAGCTTGCGCCTTGCATGCCAAGGGTGCGTGGGTTTTCTCGAGCCTCGCTGCTTGCGACGCCGATCACTCTCAAAAACGGTGGGTCTTTTTTTTTTCCTTTGGTTTTTTTACGAGTACAAGATAAAGAGGTCAGCAGTGAGAAATGGCCGCAGCTCCCTACCACAAATTTAGTTGTTAGAAATGTAATAAACCGCCTCATTTTCTTGGCAAAATATATATTTCGATATTTCTTTTATTTTCTTAAAAATATAGATAAATACAAACGTAAATATAATTATTAGAAAGAGCCTTAAAATTCTATCAATTCATAAAACAAAGGTGTTTTTAAGGAAAAGCAAAAAAAAGGCTCACGCCACAGTGAAAAAGTGGGGACGGCTCGTCAAAATGTTTTTAACTAAAATATTTTAATTCAAAATTAAATTATTATATCTAATATTTAGTGGAAAATCCGTTTTGCTTTAAATGACTGATTTTTAATGCGTCATGGCATGGATTCTACCCAAAATGTTTGTTGTGGCTGAAGTAATGACTTATTTTTTGCCATTGGGACCTTTCCACTCAATGCTGCTCTTTGGGAACGCGTTCTCCTTGCAAGGATATATGATATATTCTCGAATTTCCACTTCAGTTTATACACACAAATTTTCTATTATAAAAAAGATTAAGTCGCGGAGACATGGGCTGGACGTTTTATGATCAGCTCGTGGAAATTATACTAAAGACAGGCCACCTCTATTACACACATGAGCTGTGTGTCTTTCGGGTGCGTTGTTCTGGTAAATAATGAAACAGCTACCAATTGCCCAGCTTTTCCGTTGGTCCACATTTGCTTCAAATTATCTTTCAAAATAGAGCAGATAAATTGCATATTGGTCCATGTTGCCATTCAATAAAAATGAGATTTCCAACAGCAGGCAGAGCAAGAACCCAAAAACCATCAATCATGCCTCCGCCGTGTTTAACAGTTGGCCGTAAATGCCTTGGTGCAGTTCTTTCGTTTGCTTTTCTCCACAACATTTCTTCTCTTCGGGCCGCGAAAAGCCAGTTCCTTGGAACTGCTTGCTCGTCCTTAGCAGTTTTTTTGGTCTTCTTTAGGTTCCGCTTACAATACCAGTATTTCTCTAATGGGCGGACTCTGGCGTGTTGGGAGGGATCTTGTCTTGGGAACCCCTGCACGTTGTTGGCGGCGTACATCCATGGCCTTTTTACGGTATGGCAATGCCAATCGGCCAAACAGTACGGAACCGCGTTTCTTCAGGAAGCAGCAGATGTTTATTCAACACTCTTTCACGTAATTTTTTTGACAGTCCGGAAGCTATGAAATATGCTGCTTTCAAGCCACAGGTACAGATGGCTTGCCAAACAGATTTTCTTTGCGATTGACAGTTTTATGTCTTGAAAATTTGCTATTCCTTTCCCCTTCTTTTGCGCGTATAAAACTCTGTCCGGAAGCTGCTTGTAGTCGGTTTGACGTAGGTTTCGTCGTTCATTACCCGCAGTCAACTTCGTCAGCATCGTCGTGTACAGCCCCGTGATGCGCTTTGGCCGTGTATTTTGTTTATTCGCGATTTGGAGTCATCCTTCTTGTAAGTCGATAGTCCGGTCGTCTTTGCTCGATGCACGGTTATAGACGATACACGCAGTTTTTGCGGCATTCGGACGAGAGAGGTTAGGGTTTCGTTGAACTACCGGCAACTCTCTTGTCGTTCAGCGGCTTCCGGTTTTCGATTTCCTCCCCGATCCAGACTTCCTGGCTGTCGACAAACGTTCCCAACACTTTAATTACATTTGTAACGGTTGATTTGGCAACTTTTAGCGATTTGCAGCTTTGCGTGCGATTAGCCGGTTTTTGCGATGCGCGATCAAATTTTGATACGCTGCTCTTTGCTTGGACGGCATTTGACACTGAAGAGTGAATTCCAAAATCAAAATAGGAACAACATTCTACACACACACACCTTCAAAATGTGGGGTGCAAAATTTAAAGAAATACGTCAAGTTTATATTGACCAAATTTTGACCGTATCACCCTTTAGCTCCCATATGAATCTATCCCCTGACTTGATTCCTTCAGCTCTTGGCCCTACAGTTTGCATACGATTTGGTTGAAATTCTGTATTCGATGTCGGAATGCTTCCATTAACTACCAATGCCAAAATACGATTTACCTACAAATTCATCCAAATCGGTCTACATTGTAATCCATTCCAAAAATGTATTTTTACCGAGCAACGGAGACTCATTTTCTGAGTATCCACTCAATACGTGATCAATTACGTGAGTTAGTAACTCTTTCCTATCACAATGCAAAAAAATAATTACATATTGCTTCTATACAACAAGAGTATTTTATATTCTGTAATTTTTATAGCTAACATATCTCCTGACATCCAATTGAGTATATAAACTTAAGAAGTTGCCATATGTGGTTAAA
>PGFW01015340.1:7980-25746 GCA_003123925.1 Haematobia irritans | reverse complement strand
CCATATGTCCGTCCTACTAATTGAGAAAAAATAAAACCACATAGTTTAGTTTTGTTTTTTTTTTCTTGTTTTAAAATTAGAAAAATCCTTTAAGGAAATTTGTTTTTGTTTTATTTCATGCTTTTCCTTTTTGAAAATGAAAAAAAAAATGAAAATAAAAATAAAAAAGAAAATGAAAGTTTATATATATTTTTACATAAAACTTAAAAATTAGTAATGTTGTTAGTTAACATTGTTCTTTTCTTTATGTTAAATTATTTATTTACTTCTCTTTGTTTTGTTTGTTTGTTGTTGGTTTGTATGTATTTATCAAATAAAGTGCTGTATTTTTTCGGTTTTCAGTTTTTTTAATCTTGGTTTTTGTTTTGTTTTTATTTTTATTATGTTTATAAACTATTATTAAAATTTCTGTTTCTTTTGTATTTGTTTTTATATATTTGTTATTTTGTTGTTCTATTTATATCAATTAAATTAATAAATTGCTGTTGTTATTTTTTTTTTATTCACTTCCGTTTCTCTTTTAATTTATTTTCTTTTGTTTTTCTTGTTTTCATCTTGTTTTATTTATTTTTATAATTATAATTACTTGTGTGTGTGTTATTTAAATTAAATTTCTTTCTTGTTTTATTTCTTTCTATTTTTTCTTTAGCGGTTTATTTAGTTCTTTTTTATATTTAATTATGTTTTATTATATATTTTTAATATTTTTTTTGTTGTTGTTTGTTGTTCTTGGTTTTATTATTTAATAATATGTACCGTTATATTATATATATATATATATATATATATAATTCTATATAAATTAAACATATATATATATATATATATATATATATATATATAGATCTCTAGATTTTATTTGATGTTTCATAAAATTATTTGTAATTTTTGTTGTTTTTGTTTCATTAAATATATTATTATTTTTTATAAAATTCTCTTCATTACTATTATATTTTCTCTGAATTTTTATGGGTAGTTTTTATTTTGTAACAAAAAATAAAATAAAATAGTTGCAAAAACTCGGAGTTTCATAAACGAATGAATGGAGGGAGTGAGTGAGTGAGTGTTGAAATGAGGATAGCAAATAGAGGGAGGTGGGAGTTAAACGAGTGTGGGAGGGTTTGACAGCAAAAGTATGAGCACATTCTCTATAATCCTTTGGATGCTTTTGTTTATTCTCCTGTGCTACTACTTACTATGCTTTTGCTTTCAATTCCAAATATTAAAATAAAAACTAATGAGAATCTAGGATGCTCGGGGTTTTCAGGATGGGCGATGTATAATGGTTGGTTTTTTTTTATTCATATAAATGTTTCTGTTTTTCTGTATGAGTGTTGTTGTGTTTGTGTTGGGATATTTTTATGATAATGGCAAAATGGGAGTATGTGTGTGTGTGTGTGAATGGAGTTTTTTTATTTATCTTTATCACTACATAACGGTAAATTAGGAAGTTCCATTCACTAGAGGTTCCTTTTTAGCCTGTGTATGCTGCTGCTGCTGTTGTTGTTGCGGCTGTTGTGGTGGTTGCTGTGATTTCGGATGATCGTTTCCATGATTTTGATTACGATTTCTGTTACGTCTGGCTTTTGGTGGCTGACTTTGTGGATGTAGTTGCTGCTGTTGCTGTTGTGGTGTTGCATTTGCATTATTATAACCACCAGCAGCCGATGCCACTTGCTGATCACCTCCCTTGTTACTGTTCGGTGCTGTATTGTTAACATCCTTGTTGCTGTTATTGTATGCATTTGGTTTTGATCGTTGATCCATTGTAGTACCACTACCACTAGCTCCGCTACCTCCAGCAGTTGGATTACTTTTATCGGCATTATGTTGTGGTGGCTTACTATTTTGTTGTGATTTGTTGTTTGTCATTCCAGAGTTTGCTGTAATTTATACAAATGGAGAGTTTAATAATGTAAGTCACTTGGCCTTCTATAGTTTATTTGATTATTTTTTGTTGCTTAAAAACGAAGATCTCATTGACATCATACTCACTGTTATGGGGGACGTTACTTTTTTGTCTTCTGCGTCTTCGTGAGCTGCCTTCAAATGAGGAATTGCTTTCAGCTAAAATTAGAACATATATTTTTATTATTCATATTGGTACAAGTCAACATTAAGAAACATTTTTAAATATATTAAAAAATTATAAGGGTTTCTTACGTCATTAACAAAAATAATGTTGGTTAGGTATTTTGAGGCATAGTTTTCATATTCTAAAAATCTCTAAACTGAATATATAAGGTGTCTTGTTTACATGTCTTGTTCGGAAAAATGTTAGGCATAAAAATTCGAAAATTGAATAAACCACTTAGATTTCGGCCGAAGAATTAGCTTCGGCCTTTGGCGTCTAGAGGCTGAATAACCGAAGTTATTTAAAAAATTTATTTCGTTAGCTTTTCGTATATTTCAAACTAATCTGTTTCAATAAAATTTAGCAGAATTCAAAACAGTATTAGAGAATGAAATGTATTCATATATTACGGTTCCTTCTATGTTACGTGACGGTAAATTTTTTGAATGAATCGGCAATCTCTAGTCAAGCATTTGATAGTGTGGCATGAAGCGTTATTTGATTAACTTCATCATTATCTACCAAATGAGTTTTACGAAATCATACTTGAGCGACCGATATTTTCGACTAAAAATATGAAACAGATCTATGGTGACAAACTTTTCAATAGAAATAAAATTTTGACAAAATTTTCTGTAGAAATAACATTTTGACAAAATTTTCTATAGAAATAAAATGTTGACAAAATTTTCTATAGAAATAAAATGTTGACAAAATTTCCTATAGAAATAAAACGTTGACAAAATTTTGACAAATTTTTTTAGAACTAAAATTTTGACAAAATTTTCTATAGAAATAAAATTTTGACAAAATTTTATATAGAACTTAAATTTTAACAACATTTTCTATAGAAATAAAATTTTGACAAAATTTTCTATAGAAATAAAATTTTGACAAAATTTTCTATAGAAATAAAATTTTGACAAAATTTTCTATAGAAGTAAAATTTTGACAAAATTTTATATAGAACTGAAATTCTTACAACATTTTCTATAGAAATAAAATTTTGACAAAATTTTCTATAGAAATAAACTTTTGACAAACTTTTCTGTAGAAATAACATTTTGACAAAATTTTGTATAGAAATAGAATTTTGACAAAATTTTGTATAGAAATACAATTTTGACAAAATTTTGTATAGAAATAAAATTTTGACAAAATTTTTAAAATTTTCTATAGAAATAAATTTTTTAAATTTTCTAGAGAAAAAAATTTTTAAATTTTCTAGAGAAATCAAATTTTTTAAATTTTCTGTAGAAATAAAATTTTGACAAAAGTTTCTATGGAAATAAAATTTTGACAAAATTTTCTTAGAAATAAAATTTAGACATTTTCTATAGAAATAAATTTTTGACAAAATTTTCTATAGAAATAAAATTTTGACATAATTTTCTATGGAAATAAAATTTTGACAAAATTTTCTATGGAAACAAAATTTTCCATGGAAATAAAATTTTGACAAAATTTTCTTAGAAATAAAATTTAGACATTTTCTATAGAAATACATTTTTGACAAAATTTTCTATAGGAATAAAATTAAGACAAAATTTTCTATAGAAGAAAAAGTTTGACAAAATTTTTTATAGAAATAAAATTTTCTACAGAAATAAAATGTTTGACAGAATTTTCTATAGAAATGAAATGTTGAAAATTTTTTCTATAGAAATAAAATTGTGACAAAATGTTCTATAGAAATAAAACTTTTGACAAAATTTTCTATAAAAATAAAATTTTGAAATTTTCTATAGAAATAGCTTTTTGACATTTTCTGTAGAAATAAAATTTTGACAAAATTTTCAATAGAAATAAAATTTTGACAAAATTTTCTATAGAAATAAAATTTTGACAAAATTTTCTATAGAAATAAAATTTTGAAATTTTCTATAGAAATAAATTTTTGACATTTTCTGTAGAAATAAAATTTTGATAAATTTTCCTTAGAGATAAAATTTTGACAAAATTTTTATAGAAATAAAATTTTATATTTCATGTTAGCCTGATAGCGAAAACAGGCAATTGACGTCCAAATGCATTATATCTAATTATACAATTATTATTATTATTATTATTATTATTATTATTATTATTATTATTATTATTATTATTATTATTATTATTATTATTATTATTATTATTTTAAAAGCTCGACAAATAATTGTATAATTGGATATATTATGCATTTTGGACGTCAATTGCCTGTTTCGTATCAGGCTAACATGAAATATAATAACAACGATGAGCTCCGTCGTAAAACTAGGAAAAACACGACTAATGTAACGCGTTAGAACAATTGTTGTTGTATCCTGGAAAACCAGTTTCTGTATAATTGTCATATGTTGTATTGAACTGTAGAAATAATAAACTATCGTTCGACTCGTGACTGCCCTTACCCACCACCATTCATAGGTGAATTCAAATCATCAATTGAGCTTTCTAAAAAATAAATTTCGTGTTGTATAATAATTGTATAATTAGAAATACAATTTTTGGACACACATATTTTATAGAAAAAAAATTTTGAACACACATTTTTATAAATTTTGACCACCCCCCCACATTTTTCTATAGAAATACATTTGACAGAGAGATACAAATTTTGACAAAATTTTCTATAGAAGATAAAATTTGACAAAATTTTCTATAAGATACAATTTGGACAAAAATTTCTATAGTAGATAAATTTTGACAAAATTTTCTATAGAGATAAAATTTTGACAAAATTTTCTATAGAGATAAAATTTTGACAAAATTTTCTATAGAGATAACATTTTGACAAAATTTTCTATAGAAATAAAATTTTGACAAAATTTATTATAGAAATAAAATTTTGACAAAATTTTCTATAGAAATAAAATTTTGACAAATTTTCCTAATAGAAATAAAAATTTTGAGACAAAATTTTCTATAGAATAAATTAGACAAAATTTTCTATAGAAATAAAATTATGACAAATATTTCTAGTACGAAATTAAAATTGATTGACAAAATTTTGACTATAGAGTAATAAATTTGCAACATTTTTGCTATAGAAATAAATTTTCGACAAAATTTTCATTCATCAGAAATAATCAATTTTGACTAAATTTTTTCTAGTGAGAAAAAAATTTTTTGACAATTTTCTGTTATAAATACATTTTGACAATTTTCTATAGAAATCAAATTTTGAAATTTTTCTAATAGAAATTAAATTTTTGACATTTTCGTGTAGAAATAAAATTTTGACAAAATTTTTTCTATAGACGATAAAATTTTGACTAAAATTTTCTATAGAAATAAAACTTTGACAAACATTTTCTTCACTATGACAATTTTGACACAAATTTTCTATAGAAATAAAATTTTGCAACAAACATTTTCTATAGAAATAAAATTTTGACAAATTTTTCTATAGAGATAAAATTTTGACAAATTTTTCTATAGAAATAAAATTTTGACATTTTCTAGTAGAAATAAATTTCTGACAAAATTTTCTATAGAAATAAAATTTTGGAAAAATTTTCTATAGAAATAAAATTTTGACAAAATTTTCTATAGCAATAAAATGTTGTCAAAAATTTCTATAGAAATAAAATTTTGACAAAATTTTCTATAGAAATAAAATTTTGAAATTTTCTATAGAAATACATTTTTGACATTTTCTGTAGAAATAAAATTTTGACATTTTCTATAAAAATACATTTTTTGCAAATTTTTCTAGAAAATAAAATTTGGACAAAATTTCTATAGAAATAAAATTTTCACAAAATTTTCTATAGAAATAAAATTTTGACAAAATTTTCTATAGAAATAAAATGTTAAAAAAATTTTCTATAGAAATAAAATTTCGACAAAATTTTCTATAGAAATAAAATTTCCCGACAAAATTTTCTATAGAAATTATAATTAAGACAAAATGTTCAATAGAAATACAAATTTCCACTATACATTTCCTATAGAGTTAAATTAAACCAAAATGTTCAAGTAGACAATAAAAATTTGACCAAATTTTCTATAAAATAAAATGTTGACAAATGTTTCTATAGGATATAAAATTAAGACAAAAATTTCCATAGAAATAAAAATTAAGACAGAAATTTTCAATATAAATAAAATGTTGAAAAAATTGAGAGGCGTCGAAAAAATTTAATACATAAAAAATTAAAAAGAGGCCACTGAGATTGTGGTAACGATGCTTCGACAAAAAAGTCAGCAATTAAAGGGTGACATATCTCTTTAAAAACTATTTACAAAATTTCCAGAATTATGAATCATTTTTCCCCTATTCTGCAATACAATGTACATTGGTGATGAACCCAAATTTTCATGCTATACTAATTTAATTACTTTTGTCTTGTATATGTCATTGATGTCAATCGCCATAACGGGATACATTGATTTTCAAACTCACCTCCTTCTATAACGCTTTGTTCACGAACCTCCTGGACATTATCAATCTATTTTGATTGTAGTACTTGGTGATCTCTGCCATTTTGTTTCATTGCTTACGAATTATTACGTCCTTTGCCACCTCGACGATCTCCGCCACCGATATACCACCGACCATCCCCGCTGTTACGATCGTTTATACCACGGTTATCGCCTCGCGAATTATAGTCCTCCCTCATCACCACCACCACTCCGGCAACGCACCACGATCGGCCTGGAATGGAATTTGTTAAATTGCAAAATTTGTTAAATTCATTTTTTCAACAAACTCACCTTGATTATAACGTTGATTACGTCAGCACGCCGTTATTGCCGCCACCACTACGTCCTCTGACCGACGTCTAGTGGACCCCCTCGGCTAGAACGCACCGATTCCAATATCAAAATACTATATCCACCGTTTCCGGAACGGCGTGAGAAGGGAAATTTTGACTGAATTCGCAGAGGCTTCTGGTATGGCTGCGCAGTTGTTGATCGATTTCCAGTTTTGCTTGTCGTAGTTGCTCCACTTCCTATAGATACTAATTCATATCAAAACGGGGTTTTCATATTTGAGCTTGTGCAACAAACATACCTTCCAATGCGCCAAATGATAGTCTATGTAATACTTTGGGCATTAACAATAACTTTCAATCGGTAACCGAATGAACAGCAAATGGCCATGTCGCGGCTCACGTTGTATAGAGACGTCCGGGGCTCATCGTCACCAGCAATCTAATGGTAAGTTGACACAACCAGTGTTTTGTTGGACACATTTCGATACATACATATATGAAGGGAGATAGGAAAAATGAATATATTTTTAAAATCGAATCCCGCAAGCAATTGAATGATTATTTTACCACCTTGATTCGAAATACTTCCACTTTTGTCAAACAATCTCTTGTATGATGCGAACCACTATCTTGGGCCCAATAACTCTTACCGACTAACTCTCGAGAAACTATGGAACAGTTTCCTCAGCGATTATTCCAGGCATGGCTCTTGCTCTGCTGTACAGCTTCCTCTGATTCGCCGTGATTTTAAACGGAGTCATGACTTCTCTTCGAGTTCTAATATTGGTGACTCCTTTCTAGAAGGCGGGCTTGTTGGATATTTAGAGCCATGTGAAACCAATTGCTAGACCCATTAAGATCTTCTCACTACTCTGAAATACGTGAACGTGCCTAAAATGGCAATAAAGAAAACAAACGGGAAAATATTCGCATTAGTAAATAATATTGCCTTCTGGGGGGTTAATTGAAAATAAATCAATTTGGAACGGACTTTCGTTAAACTCACGCCACGGTTATAGTAGCTTTCGTTGATTTCAATTGCGTTTGGCGCAAGCTTCCGTCAGTATGTGCTTAATATCATTATACTACTGTAATGTGGAAATGAGAATTTTATTCATTTGATGCTTTTTAAAAGCTATAAGTTTTTCTTTATACGCCTGCAACGGAAGTAAGAAAATGGGCAATAAAAAAAAATATAGTTGACAAATTTAGTGACAACCTAACATGGAGCTATGAATCAAACTCGATATAAGCGATGATTTAACAGGGGTGGTCTTTATATACATTTTTGAGTTAGGTTAGGTTTTGCAGCCTGATGTATCAGGCTCATTTAGACTATTCAGTCCATTGTCGGATACCTACAGTGTGACTTCTCTCTTATCACTGAGTGCTGTCCTATTCCAATGTTAAGCTCAATGACAAGGGTCTCCATTTTATAGCCGCGTTCTGAAAGCGGCGTTTCCACATTGCAGTGAAACCCGCTAGAGAAGCTTTGAAAACACAGAAATGTTCACCAGCAATTACTGAGGTGGAATAATCCACTACGCTGAAAAAATTTTTGTGTTCGGTCGAATTAGGCAATCGAACCGCACGACCTTTCTAATGAAAGGGCGGGCATGATTAACCTTGCACACAGTGGCTTCAATATATTGTTCTCCTAATTAAAATTTTAATTGAAATTAAAAAAATATTCAATTTAAAAATTAATTGATTCAACAAATTTTTTAATTAAAACAAAAATCAATAGTATAAATTATTTTTTTAATTGGATTAATATACTTTTAATTGATACTATCATTTCTATGATTGAAGACATATAACATAAAAATTAATTGGATCAATTAATTTCGTGATTGAAGATAATTTTTTTTTCTGTGTAATGTTGCCGACAATCGAGCATAGTACCTATGTAAGAGCTGTATCTAAATGTCGGTTAAAACATCTAAATTTGAAACTGGAAGAAGATCAGGTTAATAAATAAGGATTTTTATAACCAAGAATTTCGGCAATGCGAGCGAACAAGAAGGGAGCATATCTAAGTCTTAAACCGATTTCGATGATATATTGCAACTTTATAGTAAGTACTTATAGACGTTTATATGTGTGGGCCAAACATTTACTTTGCTGTTAAATTTGAATATGATCTGTTTGTATATATAGGAGTAATATAACCCCATATATTGGGTCAAGCATATAGTATTGTTTTTCTGGCTCTTGATTTCCGCAATCAAGACTCTCTCGTTCCAAAAATCCCCAATTTTAAAAATAAATGTCCCTCACAAAAAAACCTCCACTACATTTTTGAAAAAGTTCTTATGAACTTATGACTCTGCTTTATGTAAAATCCAGCATAATAAAAAATTATTTGTCAAAATGTATATAGCCTATGGACAATTTTTTTTTATCAAATTTTTATATCTATAGAAAATTTAACGGGGTAAGGATGGTCAAAATTTAATTTCTTTATAGAATTTTGTAAAATTTTATTTATATAGAAAATTTTTGTCAAAATTTTATTCTTATAGAATTTTGTCAAAATTTTATTTCTATAGAAAAATTTTGTCAAAATTCTTATTTCTATAGAAAATTAAGCAAAATTTTAATTTCTATAGAAAATTTTGTCAACTTATTTACTATAGAAAATTTTGTTAAGAATTGTCAACATTTTATTCTATAGAAGGTTTTTGTAAAAATCTTATTTCTATAGAAAATTTGTCAAAATGTTTATGAACAACTAAAGCGTAGCTTAGCGACAAGAAGTAAGCAGAACATGAAAGCAGACATAAGAAAAGGCAGACATACAGACAGGCTTTTAGCAGCAACACTGCATTGAGTTTGGGACATAAAAGCAGAGCTTTGAGAGTGTCGCATAAATCTTAGACAAAAGAGAGAAAGCGAGAATAAACGTTATACTCTAGAGAGTCTAAGAATACAACAAAGAGTTCAATGTGCAATAAACAGAAAAGAAGACAAAGATAACACTAATGCTGCCTATACATTAGCTATTATTTAGTTTACGTCCAATCTTCTATGATCGTAGTCATAAGGAAAAACATCTGTGATATTTTAATTTAGTTTTGTAATTATTTTTGAAATTATTTTAAATATTTGTTTAATGTCGTGGTGTTCCTGTGCCGTTACTTTTTACAATTTAAAATTAATTTTAAAAAATATGACAAAAGACTAAATGTAAGTTTAGAGTTTAGCTTATGATACGCTACATAGAAGTAATTGTATGTTATATTTTTTTTTGTTTACAATATGGTTGCCAGATTTCAATTAAAAAAATTCATCCCAGAAGAAGTTCGATATCAACAACGAAACGTCGGATGTAAATATGAAATAAAGTCTTTTTATTTGCATATTGAGAGACCTTGAAAGCCCATTTTAGAACAGATCTAAAAATAACCAAAAATAAAGAATAAGAAGGTCGTACCAAAAAAATAACACAATATATGAAAATTTTGGTAAAATTTTATTTTATAGAAAATTTTGTCAAAATTTTTATTTCCTAATAGAAAATTTTGTAAAATTTTTTTCTATAGAAAATTTATAAAATTTTTTCTATAGAAAATTTTTCAAATTTTATTTCTATAGAATTTTGTCAAATTTTATTTCTAGAAAGTTTTGTCAAAATTTATTATTCTATAGAAAATTTTGTCAAAAATTTTATTTCTATAGAAAATTTGTCAAATTTTGTTTCTAATAGAAAATTTAACAAAATTTTATTTCTATAGGTCAAGATATTTATAACGAAACTTTTGTCAAAATATTATTTCTCAAGAATAATTTTGGTCAAAATAAGATGAAGATTTCTAAACACATCATCAGATCGGTGATCCATTTCCAAAAAGAGTTGAAAATGTTCGGTCACCATGTATTTATGAACGAAAATTTCTTTTAATCTCAAGTAATAAATTGGGTGAAAGATCATATGAAGATGAACCATCATCAAAATTTCTATATTTATGGGACTATATTGTCCTAATCAATGATGACCGCTAATGAGCGGGCAACATTTGCGACCGATTACTCACAATTGTTGAAAAATGTCTTATCAAAATAAAATCCTGTGTCCCTTTCTATTTCAAATGAGCTCAATTTACACCATTTTAATAATAAAGAGGAGTAAATTTTTCTTTTTTTTTTCTATAATGAACTGATTTAAAAAATCGCCAAATTGATGGAAGTCCCCAAAGTAAAAAATTTCGTCCCCATTTACGAAAAAATCCCCAACAACTGAATGATTGATTCGATTTATTCAATAGCGTTCGTCCTTCTTCCAAAAAAAAAAAAAAAAAATAAAAAACACCCCTGTACCAAATTTCATCAAAATCTGCAAACAACAAATACATATATGGACAGACGGACACCAAGGGCTAGATCGACTCGGGAGGTGATTCTGATTAATTTTTCTTTTTTCTCTTCGCTTAGTGCTATATGAGGCAGGACTATGGATATCATTTGGGAGCCACCGTGGTGCAATGGTTAGCATGCCCGCCTTGCATACACAAGGTCGTGGGTTCGATTCCTGCTTCGATCGAACACCAAAAAGTTTTTCAGCGGTGGATTATCCCACCTCAGTAATGCTGGTGACATTTCTGAGGGTTTCAAAGCTTCTCTAAGTGGTTTCACTGCAATGTGGAACGCCGTTCGGACTCGGCTATAAAAAGGAGGTCCCTTGTCATTGAGCTTAACATGGAATCGGGCAGCACTCAGTGATAAGAGAGAAGTTCACCAATGTGGTATCACAATGGACTGAATAGTCTAAGTGAGCCTGATACATCGGGCTGCCACCTAACCTAACCTAACCTATGGATATCATTTGGCGATTGGTTTCTTTGAATTTACAAAAGTTTTTCTATCCATGGTTCAGATATTTAACTCTCTGGTATTGTGATACGGGCCTGCAGATCTTAAATTTTATACGATCTCAATAGATTACGATATTATCAACTAGTTGAGGATATTTTCGCTTACCAACTAGCGTGAAACAAGTTAATTTTGTTTTGTTATCACCTTTTGTATTAGATTTCGGAAATGCATTTCTTAAGCAAATGGGTCTCGTTTTCTCACTAATTTCCCATTTGATATTACCACTAAGAGCATTCTGTTCAGGATGCGAAACACAAACGCCAGCGTTTATTCCACGTTGAAATTCCTTATGAATGTCTTCTTATGGGCACTGCATAAAAAATAGAAACACAAAAACACAAAATGAGTTTGTCCGCTCAGCATTTTTTGATGTTTTCGATATAATATCTTTATTACTCTGCACGCAATTCCTCGGGTATTGGTATTGGTGAACTGATAAGAAAAGTCTGTTGGCTGTTAATTGGTGATCTCATAATTTTTCTGTCGTAATCTTTCCATATCCACTATTCCGTAATAGGATTGATCTAGGCCCGAATAGACTACAGCGCAAATGTCCGCATTAAGCATTTTCAAGACGCCCAACCACCAGCCACAGGCTTCGCGCCAGCCCGTATCTAACGTGTAAGTACTGTCAACTTCTTGACCCAATTCAAAGGCCGGCCGCTCCGTCAATTCATCGGGGGATAGCGTATTATTAAAGGCATATTTTGATGCCCTGGAAGCGCTATCAAAGCAAAACAAAACCAAACAGTGGGATAAACAATTAGTGGACGTCACCAATATACGGGGAATGTAAATATAACAAATTGTGTGTGGTTAAAGAACTTGTCACATTTTTCTTGGGCATAATACAACACAGGCTATTGGTATGTGAAAGAAAACATAAATCTAAAGGACAGGTGTTTGGTGTTGGCCATTTTTAAAATCAACGCCAACGTGCCCGCCGACGCATCGCAGCCCCATCTTACAAAAACATATTTGGTATGAAATTGGTATTAACGTCAGCCAGTTCGGTGTGCATTATTTGTTGGGTATTTTGTTTCGATTCTATTATCACTACATAGCTCATGTTGTCACCATTTGCTAGTCGCTCTAAGTCAGTCATAATTTGCCTGTGACATAGATTTGGGATAAGGATAAATATCAAACACATTTGTTTTTTTTCAATTGGGATCCTTTCTTTTCTCTTTTCTTGGGTAAGTCGTATTGGCTCAGGGCCCAAAATTGTATTTGTTTCGTCCCTAGTTGATTGGCACGAATTACCAACAACTTTTAATAGGGGAATAAAATGGATAGATCTAACACATAAGGGGAATGGATGGGCTCATAGCCAAAACCGCCAAATTCAAGACGAATATCGGAAATCAATATTTACACTCATTTCGATCATACAACAACGACAAATGTAATGTTTTATTTTTTAGAGCAATGGGCTATTTTGCCCTTATCCTATGCCTTTTGATCGGGACATTGAAGCTTTATGTGGAGAGAGGAAAATTTATATCTGTGTAAAACAAAACATTTGCATAAGAATTGTATTGTTGTGTTGTGGATTTGTTTCAAACAATCCCACAAATGCTTTTGTAGAGTTCAAATAATGTGTTTCATAGATGCCTTGTAAGTGGCTCGAACCGAAAGAATCGGCTTCGGCCATAAATTATGACCACCGTATTGGGCCTTCGCATGATGAGACGGCGAATTAACCGGAGCCGAAGTTTTTTTTCGCGGCAGTTTAAAGTTGCTTTCAGAGAGAGTATTACAAATAGTCTTTAAGAACAATTTTATTTAAAAATTTGAGTTTCCCCATATATGAAGATTAATGATTTTGGCACATCAATGGCTTGTCACTCGAGTGCCAAAATTAATCTTACGCAAAAACTTTGGAAATTTTTACGCAAAAAAATCTACGGAATTTAAAAATCTTTTTCAAAATTTTATCTTCCATAGAAAATTTACTCTAAATTTAATTTCTATAGAAAATTTTCTAAATTTTAATTTCTATACAAAATTTTGTCAACATTTTTATTTCTATAACAAATTTTTGTCAAAATTTTATTTTTAAGAAATTTTGATTCAAATATTTTATTTTTATAGAAAATTTTTTCACAATGTATTTCTATAGAAAATTTTGTCAAAATTTATTTCATATCAAAATTTTGTCAAAATTTTATTTTATAGAAAATTTTGTCAAAATTTAATTCTATTAGAAAATTTTGTCAAAATTTCATTTCTAATAGAAATTTGTCAAATTTATTCTATAGTAATATTTTGTCAAAATTTTATTCTATAGAAAATGTTTGTCAAAATTTTATTCTATAGTAAATTTTGTCAAAAATTTCGAATAGGTATAGAAATTTTGTCAAAATTTTATTTATAATAGAAAATTTTGTCAAAATTTATTTCAATAGAAAATTTGGTCAAAATTTTATTTTCAAATAACAAAATTTTGTCCAAAATTTTTATTCTATAGAAAAATTTTGTCAAAATTTTACTTTCTATAGAAAAATTTTATTGAAGTCAAAAGCAAAATTTATTTCTATTGAAAATTTTGTCAAAATTTTATTTCTATTGAAGTTTTGTCAAAATTTTTTATTTTTTTGAAAATTTTGTCAATATATTTATTTTTCTGTAGAAAAGTTTGTCAAATTTGTATATTTCTATAAGAACATCTTTCGTAAAAAATGTTTATTTATATAGAAAATCTTGAGAGATTTTGCCCCCATTCTTTGCTTGGTAACACTGTTTCCCTCATTCCAATGTATCTGTGGCCTATTGCGGTGGCGTTGTTATGAAGTATGTTGGTGTGTGTGAAGGAGCGCACGTTTTTCACATCCCGGCGGTGTGTGTTTGGGGTCGTTGTCTGTTGGATACAGAGAGGATCTTTATCTCGGGAGATCCCATTTTAAGCGTCGCTGGAGTGTAAGATTTTCTTTCAAATGTTTAAATACAGTTTGGGTCTCCGCATTATCAAAATCAATAAAAACAATTGGCTCATTTACATTTTTATTTCAGTTTTGCCCCCAAGGCTTCAGCCTTTTCATGTTACAAACTAATCGGCACTATAGTTAAAAGTGGTCTTTCCGAAAACTATACAGAAGAGACTTGCTTAACTCATTGTAAAAGTTTTTTGTATTAACATGCTTACGAAAATTTGAAATCGCAAATATCGGAAAATTTTAAATATTGTTATGGCTCATATTCAGCGCCTGTATCGCCTGAAGTCGCCCTCGCTCCTCGCTTTCGTCGTGCTTTTTGTCGTCTGTCGCTTTTAAGGTCGTTTCGTCATTCATTTGGTATTCCGTGAAAGTGGGCGACGAACGACGAATTACTTTTTGTAGGCGCAATTACAATAGCAGGTATAAATGGCCGATATCACTAGAAAACAATCAGCTGACTGTGCAAAAAAATTAATTTGTATTTTTTTTGGCGGTCTTAAAAATATTATTATTTCTGACGCAAATCTATGTCGGAAATTCAGGACGCGGGACAAAAATGTGGATATATATTCAAGACAGTAACGAAGCTTCCAAAACTAAACTGCAGGGGCGACGACGCTGAGATCAATGGCACAGAGAGTCATACGTGAAAGAAACAATCAGTCTGATGTAGAAACTAGAATTTTAATTATTGTGGCGATTAAAATTGGCAGTTTGTTTGTAGAATCGAAAATTTTGACTGTGAAAACATCAAGGATGAGAATGGATAAATTTGAAAATGATCTTACACTAATCTACCATATGTCTTGGTGCTAAATGAAATACATTGCCTTGAAGGGTTTTTTATTAAAACAATAAAATGGAATTGAGAATCAACAACGTATTAGCTTTAATTTACGTATACGCAGTTTTCTTTTCTGATGATGTGAAACTGTGATGACCAGTAATTAGGCTATATTATAACAGGTTGTTTGCCAATTTAGAATAAATAGCTCATTTTTATATCATAGAGATTTTGTGATTCGTGGTCAGCTCAAGAACTTTCCTTGATATACAACTTGAGTTCCTCAAGAGTTGGAAAACTGGAAATATACTTGACCAATATAATTTTTTAAATAAATTAGTTTACAGCTTTTGCTAAACCATTTGTCTCTTTTCTTGCATTGAACTACAAACCTTTTGTTCCAATGGTTTTAAATCGCTGGAGTCAGTCTAGCTGCATCTAATGCAGATCCCCATTTTATTTCATTTTTGTTAATTTTTGAAGATTAGTCTCACTTTAGATTCTTACGAATTTCTACTTTTTTAATTTATTTTTCAATTGTTCATTTAATAAATTCTAAAAAACTTCTTCAAAAACTAATCAAACTAAACTCGTCGCCTGTAAATTTTAACGGCGAACAAAAAAACTACACCTGGAATACCGATTTTTCGTCCGATAGTAGAATAAAACGGAATACCAAATAGTGGCGACCAGACGAAAAGCGACGGCGAGGGCGACTTCAGGAATATAGGGTGATTAAAATGTTTCAGGGTCGAGAGTATACTCTAGCCCGCAAAAAAAGCGTTCGCCAAGAAAAAGTAATGAAAATGTTCTTTTTGGATCCGGAGGTGGTGCCAAAATTGAGTAGAAGCGATGATTTAACATGGGTTGTCATAGGACGGAACTCTCCAATGTTCAGACAGCCGTTGGCACTGAATTTACATAATTCTTTAGGTGTGATCCGAATTCAATGGTTTGGATGTAAATTTAAAAAAATTCTGTGATATTTTTGTCAAATAAATAATTTTTATTTTTTTTTAAATTTTTAATAGATTCTAAAGCTTGTCAGAAACCAGTTTTGACCTCAAATATTTTCAAAAATGTACAATTTTTTTAGATTGGATTTAGCATTTTTTTTCGACAAAATTTAAATGATTTGTGCCATTTTAATGAATTCTTACCTATTGAAAAACAAAAAAAGTTAAAATTACCTACCTATTAAAAGTATGAAAACAGCAGTATAAAAAATTGAAAAATTAAAAGTACCTTCTGGGTAGTTAATAAAAGAACATCATTGGGAGTGGCATCTTCTGAAGTGCTTTTAAAGTTGTGCCTTTGGAAGAACTTCCAAATTTTTTTGCTGGGTATTTATCGTTACAAGAAAATAATATAATGTACATTGTTAGTTGTGCAGACAGCGCGTTATAACCGTAGTTGTAGGAAATTTATAATATATTATTCAAATGCCTTTAAATGTATGCCACGTCAAAGCAGGTTTCCGCTTTGACCGGGAATCCGAAAAAATTCGAAAAATTTGACTTGATTTTTAAATATGTTTGTTTAATATTTGTAATTTTGTTAAAAGAAACTTGGCAACATATTTCATATATCATTAAAAAATAATTCGGCTTAGCCTTCCGCCGAACTATTGCTTTTTTGCCGAAGCAAGTGGGCTTTCGGCCGGAAAAATATTCGGCTTCGGTCGGCTCTATTCCTACTAATGTATGAGGTAAGTTACAAAATATCTTCAAATATGAAATTTAACAATTATATATCAAATTTACGCCAAAAATTCTAGTTGTACGATGATAAATAAATTTCATAGCCCTTGCAAACTTCCTTGGTTATTTGCTTTTTCTGCTTGCTGTCTCCGGGACAGTGTCTAGCAGAGAAAGAGAATTTATGTTAAGTGACACAAACAACATTTTATATATAGAAATAAAATGTTGACAAAATTTTCTATATAGAAATAACATTTAGACAAAATTGTCTATAGAAATAAAATTTTGACAAAACTATTTATTTATTTATTTATTTTCATTTATTTAAGCAATTCAAAGCCTTTACAGGGCCAAGTTAACGAATTACAATGTACTACTCTAACGGACATTACAATATTATATAAAAATATTAAATATAAATTAATAAAAATTAATGTATCGACTGACAGTTGGAATAATCAATTGATTGCGACGAGAGCATCCAAAAGCAAGCAATCTGATAAAGAAAAAGAGGAGTTTGAGTTTAAAAAATTTGTAAAATTGGCATTTAATCAGCGGAATTCTGAGAAAGGAACAATCCTAAGAAGGCGTCGAACATAGTCCGAAACATGATCGAACGCGTCCCAAGCGAATATAGATAACGTACTACTCTATTCACTGCTCATTTCACCTTTCTCAAGTTCTTGCATCGTTGTAC
>PGFW01015336.1:728-12641 GCA_003123925.1 Haematobia irritans | reverse complement strand
CACATCTTGCTTCAAGCATATATATGTTCAGGATTGTCCAAACAAAATAATTGTTTATTATTGTTCAAACATATTATTGTTTCACCTTAGGACATACAACTGTTAGTTAAAAATTTTTAATGACATTTATGTTTGTCGTGGATAATATTTCTTTAACGGGCGCCAATTGGATTACTGTCCATTATTTTACTTGCAGCATACTCTCGTAGGTCTCCCTTTTCTAACACAACATAATATGTTTATAGGCTTATTTGCAAATAATATATGTTTGCCATCTAAGCATATCTTATTTACAAACATTTTTTACCCAAAATAATTTTCTAATATTATTAACATATTTATGCCACCCAAACATGTTTGCTAGTTTCATGAACATCTATAAGCTTACACTTAAAAAAATATTTTGTTAAAAAATGTGAGTTCACACTCATCATTTTTATACAAATACATATGAAAAACAGCCTTTCGTGGTGTAATGTTGTTAGAAAGGGGGAGACCTTAAAGGAGAGTATGCTGCAAGTAAAATAATGTGAAGTAACCACATTGGCGCCTTAAAAATCATATCCACACAAACAAAATGTCATTTAAAATTTTTACTACCTGTTTGGGGTATATGTTACAGTAGCGATTTTTTTTTTGAGGGTGTAGAGTGATGTAAAACAGTGCAATAGTAGTGTAAAGGAATACAGGGTAGAGAATAAGAGAAAGACTTTACTGGAGATGACTATGGAACTATTACTGAATAGAATTAGGGTATTGTAAGCATGAGAAGATTTTGGAACATTAGCTATGTCGTAACGCTGAAAATTTAAAATTTTTCTTTTTTTAAATTTGGACTTAGCAGTGGCGATTTTATATGGACAATGTGGGTATTTTGGCCATTTTTGCCCAAATCGCATAAACATATATATGGAAGCTATATCGAAAACTGAACCGATTTCCGCCAAATTTGACATGCATACTTAGTATTTCAATTCTACTCCCTGTGCAAAATTACACTACTAATTGTACTCCTAGTCATAAGCGTAGGAAGGCCTCTGGGGAGGGGGCTTAGACCCCCCCAGAAAAATTTTAGCCCCCCCCAGAATTTGAAAATCTATTTACGATTTTACATTTTTATAAAATTGAACACGTATATACTCGTACAACGCACAAAGTTCCACTAAAGACTTTCATACGCACAATCGAATTACTTGGGTTGTGGTAGAAGTCTGATATTTATGAAATAAAGCTGTGGTTGAACTTATGATTTAGTTGAATAACTAAAGCTCCTTTATTATTTTGTTTAGTCTGGTTTAGTCAATTTAATTAAAAAATAGTAATTGATATTAAAACTATTCTTTCATAAATTAATATCTTAATAATGCTGCAAAAAAGCGTCGCCAAAAAAGAAGTGAAAATGTTCTTTTTGGGTCTGGAAGTGGTACAAAATTGGCGGAGAAGCGATGAATGTAATATGAACTTGTCATAGAACGAATGTCCACCGTTTCAACAGCATTGCAATGAATTTGCATCACTTCTTAAGGTGTGATCCGAATTCAGTGTTTTGAATGTGAATTGTGATATTTTCCCAAATAAATAATTTTTATACTTATTTATGATTTTTAATGCATTCTAACGCTTGTTTGAAACGTTTTCCCTCGAATATTTTCAAATATTATCGATTTTTCTATAATGAATTTAGCATTTTTGTGGCAAAATTTGAATAATTTGTACCATTTCATTTATTCTTTTTCTTTTTTTAAACTATTTGAAAAAAGGAAACAAAAAATTACGCATTAAAATATGAAAAAATGAAGTAAAAAAACTTCCTGTGTAGTTAAAATAGTTAACTTCTTTGTGAGGACATTTTTGTAAGTGCTTTTAAAGTTGTGCCTTTAGAGCACAACTCCCAATTTTTTGCTGGGAAAAGTGTGGAACTACCCTACGGGAAATTTATCAACCACAGAACTGGTACAGGACTAGTCCCTGGTGTGTATGGATATGGTCCACTTTAACATGGGTTTGTCATTGACAGAGTAAATTTACATTTTAGGACGCGTCTTGGACTCGTCCCAAAGGACACGTCCTGGGACAATTTAGCAGGAGCACCCCATAAACAGGTCCTCAGGAACCAGTCTCGGACAAACTCTTAGAAATCTCTTTCAATTTGGGCTCCTAATCGAACCCGAAATGAAAAAAAAAATCTTTTGAAATATATCGAACAAAAGGTCATTCTGATAATTTTATTTCATTAAATGTGAAAATTACAACTAACTGGAGCACAGGTACCAGTTCTGTGATAGGTCCGTCAGTGGCAATTTGCACCAATTTCCCGTGGGGTACTTTTAGTTGATTTATTATAAATTGATTGTCGTGTTATTTTTGATGTCTTGATTTTTATATTTTTTATATTATTGATTTATTTATTTATTTATATTTTTTATATTATTTTATTATATATGTTATTTTATTAATTATTTTATATATTATTATAATTATTTATATTAATTTATTTATTTTATGATTGTCTTTGGCTCGGAATCAATAACAAAATCCTTAAGGCAAGGTCAAAATATTTGAATTCAATTAAACTTTTTTTAGTGTATCAAGTACAATTTTTGTAGATAAGTAAAACGACATCCTTTTTTGGTGTTAACTTGCCTCATTTTCGATATAATTAGAGTAATAAATAAATGTAAATAAAAAGTAATTTCAATACATATCATTAAAGTTTGCTTTTCTATCCTCTGTATAAAAAAAATTGAAATAACAATTCCATAGAAAATAGAAATGGTTCTATAACCTGTAGGTTCTGACCTTGTATCAATCGAACTCGAATTAAGTTGAACAAGTTTGGAATTAGCGTTTAGTTTCCCAAAAAATGTGGAAATAGAATTTGAAAAATAACAGAAAAACATAATAGATTCTTGGCGATAGGAAGTGTCAATTCAGATGAGCCATCTTTTTTATATTTAATTTTATGCTAATTAAGAAACTTCCGGTTTTTTAAATTCGGATCTATGCTAATTCGTATCCAAGCCAACAACACAGAGAAAAAGGCACGCTACACATTCACACTTCCATGAGTCAAATAAAAACAATTAAAAAAATAATAAATAATTTGTTAAAATAAAAACAAAACTTAATTATTGATAACACAAATCATAGACACACTACTATTGTATGGATCGAATCACAATCGCCATTGCTAGAACAGAATAGAATCGAACAAAAGATATTACCATCATCATCAACCTTAGTGTTGGAGGTATTCTGTTTAGTTCTTGACTTTCAATAATCTCATAGTCTCGAACAGGTAATACTCTCAATATGAATAAACAATCACAATGAAATACATTTCGATTTAGATTGAGATTGAATAGACGAAGAACCACCAACAGCCACCAAACAACGAAAAAAAAATAGCACTGTGAAAAGAATATTCAAACGACCTTTAACGATTTCAGGCAAAATCTCTTAAATATATATTTTTTTCTTTCGTTCATAATAAAATTGACAAAATACAGTTAAAAAATCGGGTTTTCTTGTTTTAGTTAAATTTTAAATTGGTTTCGATACCCTAGCTAAAATAGAGAACACTTTGCACGATATCTAGCGTTTTTAGAAAGGCAATCCAATTAATTTACACACGCACACAAACATTTCCACAAAGATCTTAAAAAATAAATATGTTAATAGGTTTTAGTAGATTATGATTAGACTAAGAGATCTTTTATTTGTTGAAATTTCCTAAGGTAAATAAATTTTATTGAAAGAAACTATAAATAATTAAAATATTGTGTTCTAATGGGAGTCAAATAAATTGTTTTGACAAAAGATTGTTCTAAGCAATGAAAGATAAACATTTTGTACAAGAAATTGCTATAGGAGAATTAAAGATTTGTTCACTGACAAAGAATTTTCTATAAGAAAATTAGACTGTTGTACAAATAATGTTCTAAGTAGAGAAGGAAAAGTTTGACAAAGATTCATAACGGAAAGCCGTGAGATATATAGAAATTTAACAAAATTGTTTTTTAGTAGAATAACACTTGTCTGACAAAATTTTCTATAGAAATTAAAGTCTTGAGTAATTTTTCGCTCGAGTTGCCACCCCGATGATTATGGAAGCCGAATAAAATTTGAACAAAATTTTGCTATAAGAGAAATAAAATTTTGACAAAATGCGTATAGAAATAGAAATTTTGGTAGGATTATTTTTTGCTCTAGTGGCAACCAATGGATGTATGAGACCGATATGGAGACATTTTTGTGTGATTGACCGAATTACTTGGTATGGTGTTGTTTAGCGCAGGGCCATGATTCGTAACACCGACCGCTTCCTAATAATTTGAACCGGATCGCATAAGTTTTGCTCTCGCAAGAGGCTCCGCGAGCGTCAAATGCTGGGGATCGGTTTAATGGTCCGCCTATATACTAGATTAATGGCACCGATGTGAACCAGGTTTGCACGGCTGTTAGAGACAGGATATAGCCAACCACCGAGTGTCACCAAGATTTCCAGCCGCGATCGAATGAAAATTTTGCGTTCTCTTTTTAGGCATCGCTAAGCAAGAATCAGGGATCCGGTTTATATGGGGGCTAAATATTACATTATGGACCGCATGTGGACCAATTTTTGCATGGTTGTTGAAGACGATATACCAACTACCATGCTGGACAAATTTGTCACGCGCGGATCGGATGAAATGTGCTTCTTGTTGAGAGGCTCGCACAAGCCAAAGATCATAGTAGGGTCCCAGTTGATATACGTAAATACGTGGACCGATTATGGCGCCGATAAAATATTAATGTGCATGGTGTGCTTATGGACAGCCTTGACCCCAAAGGTAGAAGTTTCTTGAACAAATTACGAAAGTAGGAGGTTGTACAAGAACTAGTGGTAAAAGTAAAACAATTATTTTGTTTTTTGGTCTTGACGGCTCGTTTTTGTTTTGTGAAAAGAGGAGTATCAGTGTCGGGGTTTGTAGTAGGTAACACCCCAAAGAATCACATATCATTTTCTTTATTGGGGGGGGGGGGGGTGGAGTTTATGTTCAATTCTCCGTTTGTCCTAGGAGGAAGACATGGACAAAGACCCAAAAATACAAAACTAAATTTTGGAATAAGTAATGTAGAGTTATGTTTGCAAGTTACTTCTTTTCTTATTAAAATATACTATTAGTGTTACATATATTGACTTTGCTAGTAAAAAAGTGTAGAGCTTTTGAATTTTTGTCCATTTTAATTTTCTCATACATATATAACACGGACCACTGTTCATCATTTAGAATTGTTGGTCCTTTGCACTGGCTAAACAAAATTGCGCCGACAAAAAGTAATTTGACTTGAATCTACATTTGAACAGATAACAGAGAATTATTTTTCTCGATTCTGAATATAGTGAACGAAATTTATGCTCATGGTCGTCAAGTTTTAATAGCACATCAGGTTGTTGAACTCTATGAAAATTAGGCTTTTGCATAAGCATTCTCTATAAATATATGCTATATTCTTGTTTTATTTTAGTTTCTTTTGAAACATTTCGAGTATGTTTAAGGAGATGGTGAATGGTGGTGGAGGAGGAGCATCGATGAAATACAAAGCTGTATATGTGTAAGTAGTAATCGATTAAATGATAATGATGGAGTTTTGCTATGGGTTTACAAGTTTGTTACAACGTTGTTTTCTATGAAACAAATATTCGATGATAACGATTGAACACGCTAATCGGATGAACCGGCTGCAACTAATACCCTCAGAACGAACACACTTTAATTGAAAAAATCTACATAAATTAAGAGTTTATTATATACAATTAATTAAAAGAAAATTTATAATCTTTGCTTCAAAAATTTTTTTCATTAAATTTAGGGCACACATTAGTAAATTTGCGTCCCTCCGTTAAAGTCGCTTGCCTTTGAATTAACGCTAATTTTCATTAAAGTAAAGAAACACATTTTTGATTTAAAGAAATTGTCCTTAAATTAACTGAAATATTGAAAGGGACTATAGAAAACATTAAAAACATTAAAAACAGAAGAACTTATACAAAAATATGTCTTGTTATAAGTTCAATATTTTGAATATTTCCCAAATCATGCATGCAAAAGATCTATTTTTTGAATTTGTACGCTAAACCATGAATAACAAAGAAATATAACACCAGACAACGACCGCGCTGTTTTTTAGCAAGACTTTTTTCTTTGCGTCTCGAAAATAAATCATTGCAAAGACCCGATTTATCAATTTGATAGCTGTCCAATAAAAGTTTGGAGCATTTTCTCTCTAAGCATCTTTGGTTATTGAGAAATTTTAAAAGAAATTTTGTTTTTTGAATTGGCCTAATGTCGAGTTTCTGTGATGTGTAGAATAATTGAAGGTTGTGGCGTCCGTATTTTGGAATTTCCACTCAAAATAAAAAATAATACAATACAAAATTTGTTTCCATTACAATCAAACGGTAAATTATTAGTCACCCTCGAAACATAAAATCGTTTTAAAATATTCTCTACTAAATGCATTGGAGACCACACTTAGCTAATGATGGTATACTAACAGCACATTTAATGTAGTACCCATAGCTGTATTGAAATCAACGATCAACAAAACACAATTAAAGAACAGTGAAAGGTCTGTATATTTGGAACTCTTTACAATCCTATATTGATGGATATGTAACTTTATGTTGCGCAAATATTATTTGATCACTGGAATAACCCAACAAAATTGGCGCAGAAGCGATGAATTTAACATGGCCTTGTCAGAGAGAGAGTCCAGAAAGACAGCCGTTGCAGCTGAATTTAGAAATTTTGAAAGTGCCTATCTCGGATTTTGAAAGTACGAAGACAATCAATTAATTTTAAATTTTTTTCTAATTAATTCAGTGATTAATACTATCATTTTCATGATTGAAGCAATTTCAATTACAAAATTATTTGGATCAATAAATTTCGTGATTGAATAATAACAATTATGTGTAATAAAAATGTCATTCCGATTTTAAGAAAGTTTTTGTGCTTTTTCATTGTGGGCTTATTGTGAATAATTGACTTACTTGGTATGATCACAAACCGGTAGCAGAAACCCCATTCTATGTTGTAGGGTAATATCATCAATAAATAATTAAGAAAATATTCCTTCATTCTGTCGATTCACTCATGTCACTCAGATGAATAATGAAATAATACTCTGAACTTCTTTCGAATGTCCTTCAGTAAGGCGATAACGAATACGAATCATTCGTTCATTTATTCAGGTGGCACTATACAATTTAATGGATACCATAACAATTCAGATTCTTATCTACATAATATAATATTTTTATTTTGTTTGAGCAATGAATAAATTAAGATACATTAAGGTTTTCTTCTTATAGCCATTTGATGGTTTTCATAACAAAAGAAGATTCATTTTTGTCATTAAAAATGGTTTTTTATGTTTGATCAATTTTAACTAACTATCATGATATTATATAGTGAATATCGTAAATACAATCACGGTCGCCATAGTTGTTAGAATTCTACCAAAGAAATAAGAAAATGGAAGACCCTGAACACTATCTATCGGGAGAACACATCGGACTCAACGAGAAGAAAAGAAAATTAGAAGATAAAGTCTTATTCTGGGCATTTAAAATATCCCCAAGCGAAATTATAGAATTTGCACGTATAGAAGTGAATTTTGCATTTCATATGAGAGAATTTCGTATATTTAAATAGATTTGAATTTGCTTAGAAGAACTCAATTATTTTCTATGAACAAGAAAATTGTTCTGCAGGAATCTAGGAACAGTTAGAATATTGCCAGCTGAGATGGATTGCGCTAAGTCATTAAGACAACTTGGAAGATATTTTCTGATAGAATAGATTGATTTGCAAATTAGGATATCATTTAACAATTCAGATAAATTTTCAAAATTTCCTATGGAGAGTAAAGTTTGACAAAATTTCTATGAGAATTTGAACTTTCCATATGGAATAAAATTTTCGTAAAAGACGAATAAAAGAAATACATATTTTGTGCAGAAATTATTATATAGTTAGACTAAAAATTATTGACGAAGAATTTTCCGATAGAACTAAAATTTTGAAAAAAATTTCTATTAGAACTAGTAATTTTGACCAAAAGTTTTCTATAGAAATAAAATTTTGGGCAAAAATTTCTAAGTAGAGATACAATTTTTGACAAATTTTCTATAGAATAAAAATCTTGGATCAAATTTTGCTATGAAGAAAGTAAATTTTTACTAAATTTTCTACTAGAAATACAAATTGTTGGGCAAAAATTTCTATAGAGATAAAAATTGTTCGACAAAATTTTCGATAGAATAAAATTTTGAAAAAATTTTCTATAAACGAACTAAAAATTTTGACAAAATTTTCTAAATAGAAATAAAATTTTGGCAAAATTTCTATATAGCATAAAATGTTGACAAAACTTTTCTATAGAACTAAAATTGATGACAAAATTTCTAATGGAAATAAAATTTTGGGTTAAAAGAGATAAAAAGAGATACAAATTGTTGAGCAAAATTTTATATAGAGATAAATATGTTGACAAAATTCGAATAGAACTAAAATTTTGAAAATAAGAAATTTTTATAGAACTAACAGATTTTGACAATAATTTTCTATAAGAAGATAAATTTTTGAGGCAAAAACTTGTCTATATTAGAGATAGAATTAAATTGACACACAATTTTCTAATAGAAAATCAAGAGCAACTTTGGAGCAAAATTGTTCTATAGTAATGTATGTAGATAATATAGGAATAAGGAGTAAACGACAAAAAAGTCGTAATGCGAAACAAGCCATAGTTTGTAGACATGACATTGCGTGGTTTAACTACGACTTATCAGAATAGAAGAGAATGTTCGACTACGACACACACTTCACTGAATAGAAGCTAGAAACACGGTCTGAAAAGAAATTAATTCTACCTCAAGCAAGAAGCTAAAAGAGGGTTGACAAAATTTTCTATAGAAATAAAAATTCTTGGCAAAATTATTCTATAGATAATAGCACAGGGAGCAGAATTCTGAAAGCAAAATACTTGCTCCATAGAAAGGCAACAAATAACGGATCACAACAAGGACTATGTGAGTGGTGGCAGGCAGAGAGCGAGAGATATTTGCACGAGAATTGGTGTAACTCAGTACGGAGGAGGTACAAAGCTTTTAGACGGAGCAAGTTTCGATACTGACACGAATTGAAAGAGTTCATTGACAACATTTTCAATAGAAACTAAAATTTTGACAAAAGTTTTCTATAGAACTAAAGGATTGTGGAGAGCAAAATTTCTTTACAGAAATCAGAAATCTTTGGCAAAATTTCTAATAGAGATACCATTTTGAATCGAACAGGAGTGTTCTATAGAGAGAAGTAAATTCCTGACAAAATTGTTTCTAATAGGAAGCTAAAAACATTTTTGCACAAAAGCTTCGTATGACGGAACTAAAATTTTGACATGAAATCTTCTAATAGGAACGGGTAAGATAATTGACAAAGATTTTCAGTATAGAAGCTGAAAATTTTATGAGGAACAAAAATATTTTGTTAAATGTTGGCAAGATTTTCATATAAAAATAAACTATTTTGCACAACAAATTTTCTGTATGAACGATAAATTTTGGACAAAATTTTCAAATGAAAAGGCCAATTTTGGGTTAAGAGAGAAGTAAAAAAGAGATACAATTTTTGGACCAGGAGAAATTTTATAATAGGGAATGAAATTTGTGCGCAAAAATTGGTCTATGGACCAGAATAGATGGTTGACGAAAAATGGGTCTCTATAGAACTAAAATGTTTGACGGAAAATTTTCTATAGAACTAACCAATTTTCTGATAGAAATAAAATTTTGGCAAAAATTTCTATATAGAGATACGAAATTTTGTCGACACGATGCGGGCTCGAAAATTCTATAGAAAAAAAAATGAAAAAAAAATTTCTAGTGGCCACAACAGAAATTTTGGCAAATTTTCTGTACGAAGATAAAATTTGGCGTAAAATGTTTTTATAGAATAAAATTTTGGAAAATTTTTTATAGAAAATAAATTTTGACAAAAATTTTTCTATAAAAAGAAATAAAATGTTGACTAAAGTTTTCTATAGAAATGAAAATTTTGGGCAAAATTTTCTGGATAGAAATATGTCAAAATTCGTATGCGAAAACATTTTCTGATAGGAAAAATACAAACTTGGCGAAAAATTTGACTAACTGGAGATAAAATTTCCTATTGACTATAGAAGAATTTGACGCGAGAAATTTTCCTTATAGGTAGCTAAAAATTGACAAAAGGCTTTTCTATAGAGAGATGAAAATTTTGGCAAAAAATTTCTACGTACGAGGTAACAATTTGTGACGGAAAAGATATTTGCTATAGAAATAAAAGTGTTGAAACAAATTTTCTCTAGAAAAGTTAAAATTTTGACAGAAAGTTTGGTCGTTAGAATAAAAATTTTGGAGCAGAAATTTTCTTAAAATAGAAATAGAAGTTTTGACAAAAATTTAGTGTAGATAATCATGAAAAAAATACCAGAAAAAAATTTTTTTTTACCTGATGGAGAGGAGATTTTTGCAAAAAGTTTCTAGTACAGAAAAAGTTGCCAAAAATTTCTAATAGGAAGTACATTTTTGGAAAAAAATGTGGCTATAAGAAATAAAATGTTTAGGCAACAAAAGTTAAATAAAATGTTTGCTATAGGAAATAAACCGATTTTTTTAAAAAATTTGTGCTATGACGAAGATAAAAATGTTTAACTAAAATTCCTTCTATAAAGGAAAGTAAAAATTCTTGGCACACCATTTTATAGTAATAAAGACTTGTTTAAAAAATTGTGTATTAAGCTAAATACAGGTTTCTGGTGAAGACGCGAAGAAAATTTTTATCAAAAACTTTAAAGGATGAGAGAGTTTTTTTTAAAAATTTGGTAACATTTTTTCGTTTCAAATTGATTGGTTAGAGTATATTCTTCTGGGCGCGCGCAGTGCAACCTGAGTTGCAATGTGTGGCCAACTTTAACTGTTGAAAAACAACAAAGAAAGATCCAAGGGATGTCGGCGGCTTCGACTATGGTGGTTTTCTAAATGCTAGTTCTTCTAAAATACGTTAGGTACCATAGTTTGATTCTATATCCTTGAAGTAATTATGCTTCACCTCTTCGGTAATCCGTAATTGGTCATGTGGGTGACTTTCCTCGTACCATTCTTTAATATAATAGTTGTAAGTAATTTTATTATGATTTGTTAATCTTATTCTAATAAAGCTTATTTAAAATTTAATTCAAAAAATTTTATAGTTAAAATAATAAGTGATTTATAGACAATGGTGCATATTGCGTGCCGTCATGTTTGCCGTAAAATTATATTACGATTATTATTAGTGTTATACGATTACTAAAATTTTGTATTTGTTCTAAATGTTTTTAGTAGTGTTTTCAAATACTGCATTGAAATAAAACTTAAACTGTGATCTCAATTTCCTTCTGGTTTTTCCATTGAGAATTGTAAGTCAGGTCTAGTTAGGTTTGGGTCTATGAAGTAGTCTTGAGGTTGGAATTCACTTAATATAAGGACGGAAGCCATGAAACTGGTTATACAGTCTTCATCTGATCTGTTGTTGCACCATTGAGGCATAATCTTAATATTGGCCGATGATCATCTACCGAACGTCTCATACAACGATATTGTTTCGAAGTAGAGCACGTTAGAAAAATTGGAGGTTCATCCAGCATGAAGTTAGCGAGGTAGTTCTTGGCATTCAATAGTCTGATACCCTAAAAATCTTCCATTTCGAGAAGAAGTCATATCCATACGTTCGTCGTTCTCTTGGCGATAGTATCAGCAAATTTCCAAAACTACATAGATATTAAACTAATATTATATTCATAGATAAGTTTTCAGACAAATTTATAAAAAAAAATTAGAAG
>PGFW01015327.1:4565-29552 GCA_003123925.1 Haematobia irritans | reverse complement strand
TTATAAGTGAATTTTCGTGCAAATCAGCGTAACGGTTCGTTACGAATATTTTCATTGGTATTAATGAAAATTTTCGTTATATCAATGAACACTTTTCGTTGGGCTGAAATTTTGTAATAAATTTTCTTTGTGTGTGAAAAAAAAAGGAAACTACCTTGCACATTGTTCAATGGGTTTGCATTGGGTTTGTGGAGGTTTGCGCCTTACCTTGAGGATCAAGTGTTTTTTCGAAAAGACGGCAAAACCCAAGCATACTTTACAAAGATAGTAAGGGAAAATGGTCGTCAGTTTATTAAAAGTACCAAAAGGCTACCACCAAAGCCCCATTTCCAATCCCATTGAGAATTTAATGGGTCTCTGGTTATAGAAGGTGCTTGAGAATCTAGAGCCAAGTTCAGCAGGAATATTCAAAAGAAAAAAATAAAAAAAACTTAGTGGAAGTATGGTCAAAGAAAAAAAAAAGTAGAAATAAAAAAATATGGGCTAAATACTAAGACATTTGATTTTAATGTATTAGCATAAAGTGCAAAACTGGGATTCAGACATACTTTTTATTTTATTTTAGTAAATGCATTAGTATAGGCGTGAAAAACAGGGATGACCTTATATTCATCCATTAAGTTTTGTGGCGACGCCTGACGAAATAATGGGCAAGGTTAAAAGTGAGGCCAGAAAAGAGGCATACAATCATAGCCGTTAGGAAAGGCCTCTGGGGAGGGGGCTTAAGACCCCCCAGAAAAAAATTTTAGCACCCCCCCAGAATTTGAAACTCTTTTTATGAATTTCCATTTTCAAATAAATGTCAATAGTTTTTTTAATTTATAAAAATTAATAGCAAGTATAATAGCAATCGCACAAAGTTCCGCTAAAGACTTTCATGAACAGATCGAGATTACTTGGGTTTGGTAGCAGTTGTTCGATGGCAATGTCATATATTTATGAAATAAGAGCTGTGGTTGAACTTAGAATTGATTTAGTTGTAAGTCATTTTAATTAAAAAATAGTAATTGGTATTAAAACTAGTTCTATCATAATTAGATATCTTATCAATGCTGCTGGAAGAAGCGTCCGGCCAAAAAAGTAGCTGAAAAATGATCTGTTTGGGTCTAGAAGTGGTTCAAAATTGCAAGAGAAGCAATGAAAGTGGTAATATGAGCTTGTCATAGACAAATGTCCACGCGTTTCAAGCAGCCGTTGCAATGAATTTGCATCACTTCTTTAAGGTGAGATCGCGAATTAAGTGTTTTGAATGTGAATTAAAAGAATTTTGTGATATTTTCCCAAATAAATAAATTTTATATTTTTTTTTATGATTTTTTTAATGGCATTCTGAACGCTTGTTTGAAACATTTTCTCGAATATTTCCAAAATATCGATTTTTTCTAAATATATGATTTAGCAGTTTTGTGCAGAAATTGAATGATTTGTTACCAATTTATTTATTCTTACTCCTTTTTTTAAATATTTGAAAAAAAAGAAACAACAAAATTAAACTTTAAAAAATATGAAAAAAAAATGAAGTAAAAGAACTTCCTGTGTAGTTAAAATAATTGAGGACATTTTTGGAAGTACTTTTAAAGTTGTGCCTTTAGAACAACTCACATTTTTTTTGCTGGGAAAAGTGTGGAACTACTTTTAGTTGCTTTATTATAAATTAATTGTCGAGTTATTTTGATGTCTAATTTTTTATTCAATAAAACATTAATTGAACCTATAAGTTCAGTCTATAGATTTTTAGCTAGGGGGGCTATAGCCCCCCCTAGGAAAATTGTCTAGCTACGCTAATGCATACAATGGAGGATCAATCAGCAACTGGAGGACCTGGATTACGCAGACGACCTGGTACTTTCTAGCCACAAACAGAGAAAGATAATGCAGAAAAAGACAGAAGAATTTAGCGGAAACAAGCGCAAGAAACTATGGCCTAGACAGCAAATTTTTGCCTTGCCAAAAAAGTAGTTTCGGATCTCCAATTTGTGATCCGGAAGTACTGAAACTTGGAATCATCTCCATGAATTTTACATGGGCTTGTCATAGGACGGAAAGTATCCATTTTTGGATCATTTGCATTGCTTTAGAAGTTGTGCCTTGAAAGTTTCATATTTGATGAAAGAAATTTTAAAAACTAAGACAAAAAAGTTTTTGCCAATTTCACTTTGTTATTTTTATGCAGCATTTTTTGTTGCACTTTTATTTTCTTAGTTACTAATTTTTTACAAAATTGAAAAACTTTTTTTCAACTTCCACCGGGGTTGAATCTGGGTAATGTTGGCACCATAACAGAACGCCTTTAGCACACTCAGCCCACAAAGCTGGAACACATGCATCAAAAACGTCTATTTAATGTTCGTGACATGAAACCTAGTATGACACCACGGCAAAAAAAAGCTTTGTTGGGGGATCCTGGGATTCGTTTAAAAGAAAATGTTTGTGAAAACAACTTACAATATTTTTTGCTGGAATTGTTAGTGGATCCGAGACCGTGGTTTGAAACCAACAGCATCAAGCAGAAACTGAAGGGCTTTTTAGCAATCACAGAAATGATCAAATCAATCAATTAAGGTATGCAATTAAAATTAATTGACAACACAATTTAAAAATTATTCATACTAATAATTTGTGGTGATTGATTCTGTTTCCATTAACAATTTGCTTGAATGCAAATTAAATTTTTTTAATTAAATATTTTTTAAAACTCAATTAAAGATTTTAATTGAAATTTTGTTCTGTGTGACTGGAAATTGGCTTAATAATAATAATAATTTAGTATAGGTATATAATGTTATTTGAAATGTACATTTTGTTTATCAGGAAAATAGTATAAAGTAAATACATTTTGAAAGCAATTGGACTCAATCATACGGCTTTATGAAGCAATATAAAGCATACTCCTATGTGGTCAAAAATGCATTCCGGTTTTTTGGATATCTGAACCAAATTTAATTTGGGCATTATATTTTCAGGATTAATGAGTCTTGGTTGCTGTTTGTTGACAATGCATGTTGTTGGCATAGGTGTCAATTTTTAATCGTTGTCCGGAGTTGAAATTTGTTTCAAGGTCTAAATACCGCCATTACAAAAATAAAACGTAAAAAAATATGAAAATCCTCTGTTTGTCATTAATAATATAAAACTACTGGAATTTGTTATACTAAAAAAGCTCTTTTAGTTCCCAGCAAAAAAATTTGAAGTTCTTTCTATAAACACAACTTTAAAGGTACTTTCAAAAAAGTCCTCCTAAAGTTGTTCTTTATTTTAAACTTCACAGGAAGTTCATTTGAGTTTAATTTTTTTTCATAACTGGCTTTTTTTCATATTATTAATGGGAAAATTTAACCATATTTTTTATTTCAATAGATTAAAAACAGATTAAGAATTGATAAAATGGTACAAATTTATTTAAATTTGCGAAAAAAATCTTAACCCATTCTAGAAAAATTGTGAATTTTTGAAAATATTTGATGTCAAACGGTCCAAGTCTAAATATTAAAAATTTTAAAATTATTTATTTGTTCAAAATATCACAAAATTTCTTAATTCACATCCAAAAACTGAATCGGGATCAACACGGACCTTAAGAAAATGATGCGAATTTAGTGCACCGGCTGTTGAAATGGCTGGACATCTCGTCCTAGACAAGCCCATGTTAATTCATCTCGCTTGTCTGCGCTGCAATTTTGCAGCCACTTCCGTATCCAAAAAGAACATTTTTCACACACTTTTTGGCAGACGCCTTTTTTTGCTGGGTCTAAAAGAATATTATAAGACATTGACTGATTAACTTTTATTGTTGTTTCTGCCTACGTTGATAAAATATGCTAATATTGAACTAAAAACACAGTCCAATATCTTTATTTGCAAAATTCAGGAAGCCGATTATTGCTTTTTTGCCCGAACATCGCTGCGGACCAAAAAGGGCTTCTGTCGAGGCTCTAAATAAACTGGCGAGCCTGCTACTTTCGCATATCAAAACACCAGCCACGGAGCAGACTGACTCAGACTCAGAATTTAAATTCTAAGACGCATGGGATAATAAAAAGATTGATCTCAGACTGGTCCTTCTAGCGTTTACATAAAATGAATAAACTCATTATACTCTGGTAGCACAGTAGTGGTGAAGGGTTTATAGAAAAACAAATAGAGGATAGATTCTTATAAAGGGTCATTCGATTGGTATAGCTTAATCTAATGAGTATGCTTTCATTTGGGCAGTATGTTATTTTGAAAAACACTTACATTATTTACCTATAACAAATTTAATTAATGCGATTTATGTACCGGGACGAAAAAGAACTGTTTTTTCAATATGTTTAGATGTAAAAAGTAAGTATGTTTGGAACTCAAATGCTTTAACATCAATATATTAAGTGCAAGCTTATAATGTTCATAAACTAGCAATAAAACCATGTTTGGGACCATTATCATTTTTAATAATGTGTAGAAAACATATTATGTTTGGGACCATAAAATGTTTGTAAATATAATAGTGCTTGGATGCAAACATATATTAATTTAAAAATTAGCCTATACACATATATGTCGCTTAGAAAGAAGATGACTAGAGAGTTGCTTGGCAAGTAAAATAACGGATGTAAACCAATTGACGCCTTAAAAAAATAACCACACAAAGAAAATTTCATTAAAGATATTGTCCGGCAGAGGGCCAAAAGATTTGCTTATCCTTCAAATGCGAAATGCGAGTTTTTTTCTTAGGCATAAAAGACGTATTTCTCTGAATATTAAGTTTTTTTCCTCGTTCCAAGTCAAAAAAAAAAAAAATTCAATTGAAGTCCCTGATTCTCTTTACATGAAGAATATTTTGTTGGACTAAAATAAATTAAAATCGTTTTTTTTTTTTTTTATTTATTAGTATCATTGATACAAAGCTAAAAATCGTGTCAAAAAAATGAGATGTTTTTTAACTTTTTATTTTGAAAACGTTTTTATACGCCTGCGCCACAGCTGTGGAACAGGGTATTATAAAGTAGTGCAGTATCTTGCAACGCCCAGAAAGGGAGACGAGATATACACATGGTGTCTTGGAAATGCTCAGGGTGGGCTCCCTGAGTCGATATAGCCATGTCCGTCTGTACTGTGAATACTTTTTTTGTGATCAAAGTCCTAAGTCGCAGGTTAGTCCAATGACTTCAACATTTGGGGCACAACTATGTCTTTTGGCCTCAGAATAGAACCTTATTTTTGGAAGAAATTTCGGTTCAGATTAGATATAGCACAGTGGCCTAATCTTTACTTCCGATTTAATGAAATTTTGCACCAGGAAGTGAATTAAACATTCCCCAACTGTCTGTACCAAATTTGGTTGAAATCGGCTCAGATTTAGATATAACTCATATATAGCTTTCGCCCGCGATTTACACTTCATATGGCGTCAGAGGCCAATTTCTTACTACCGATTTAGTTGAAGAGGAGTAGAATTAGCATTTGTAGATATGCGTGCCAAATTCGTTGAAAATCGGGTTCAGATTTTAGATATAGCTGCCTTTGATATAGTTTTTACCTGAATTTCGACAAAAATGGTCAAAAATACCATTTTCCTTGTTAAAATCGCCCTGCTTAGTCGAAAAAGTTGTAAAAATGACTATAATGTTTTCCTAAACTTCTAATACATATATATGGAGCGATAAATTATAAATAAAGCATTTGTGAAGTTTCCTTAAAATTGGCTTCAGATTTAAATGTTCCCTACTTTTTTAACTAACATTGTGTTTCCACCCTAGTGCATTAAGCGACTTAAATTTCTGAGTCTATAGATTTTGTAGTAAGTTTAATCAAATTCTGTACCAGATGCGAGTGATTATTCAGATATGTATAATATTTGGGACAGAACTAATATATATATATATATATATATTTATATATATATATATATATACTATATATATAGTATATATATATATATATATATATATATATATATATATATATAATATATATATTATATATATATATATATATATATATATTATATATGAATATATATATATAATAATATATATATATAATATATAATATATATTATATATAGTATATATAATATTATATAGCAACGCCGAAACACGATTTAAACGATGTGATATGGTTATCGAAAATTTAAGATTCTAAGCAAAAGTGTGCAGGTATAACATATAGTCCGGTCCTGCGCCGACTTTAGAACCTTTCCTTACTTTGTTTTACTTGAAACATACCACGGACTTCTTACTTTAAAGTCGAGCTATAGACCGTTGGATAGATTATTATCGGTTCCGAAGTTAGCAAATGATTTTCAAACAGACGGAACCCGGATCATCCGCTAGATGGACTCAGAATTTTCCCACGATCTAGAATGTATATAGCTTTATGAGGTCTGAGACCCAAATATTTTGAAATTGTTTTAATCTCAAAATTTTTAATTACAGGATTCTATTCCTTCTAATCCGACGGAAGTCCCCGCGGAAAGTGTCAATTTAAAGAAGTTGCCCAAAAGAAAACTGGGTGCTATAACTTGGGATCACTTCTATAACTTCAGTAGTTAGTGGGTAAGAAGTAAAACTCTTCGTCTGGGGTCGTTGGTTGTACTTAATCAAGTAGAACCAGAGATGTCTTGTAAATCAAAACTTTTTTTAGTTTTGCGACTGTCGCAAAGTTGGTACAACGTCCCGCATAAAACGCTCCACATACGCGTCCCCCCGTAAAATGTTAGAAGAAGTAGGTAAACGTCGCAAAACTGAAAAATAACTCAGTTCCTTCAGCTTAGGGCAGCGATAATATCTTAAGATCATGAATATTGTTGTGTAGAAGTGTTCAATTTTCCAGGAATGTTCATAAAATTATTTAACGAGATTAACAAAAACTTGAGAAAAGAGTTATTTTCTATTGGAGACTCCAAGATAAAATCTGCTACGGAACTACTTCCGATGGTGGGCAGGAACGTGACAGTCCTGTTAACTCGCTCATAATTAAACCCTTTCACAAAATTGTCCTGCAGAAACTGGAAAGAAGGAAAAATACTTAAAGTTTGCCATAAGTGAATTGCTGGTTTAAAGAGAATATTATAAATTTTTTTTTGGCTTAATTAGAGCCAAATTTCCATACTTAATTTAAAAAATTTCAAAATTTTTGTAGCTAGTCAATTCCTGATGCCCAACCATATAAGCGTAGGAAGGCCTCCTGGGGAGGGGGCTTACGACCCCCAGAAAAATTTAAGCGACCCCCAGAATTTGAAAAACCTATTTAGAGGTTTACATTTTTTATAAAAATTAAAAGTATATACTCGTACAGAGCGACAAAGTTTCACATAAAAAGACCTTTCAAATGTGACAATCGGAATTACTTAAGTGTGTGGTTAGAAGTCCTGATATTTTATGGAAATACAAGCCTGTGGTTTTGACTTATGATTTTTTGTTGAATAAAAAAATACTAATTGATATTAAAACTATTCTTTCATAAATTAATATTTTAATTAATGCTGCAAGAAAAGCCGTCGCCCAAAAAAAGAAGGTGAAAATGTTTCTTTTGGTTTGGAAGTGGTACAAAATTGGCCGGAAAAGCGATGAAAATTGTAAATATGAACTTGTCAATAAGAAACGAATGTCCACCGTTTCAACAACCGGTTGCAAAATCACTTTCTTAAGAGGTGTAAATCCGGATCCAACTTCTTAAGGTGTGATCTGAATTCATGTTTTGAATGTTGAAATTAAAATTTTGTGATATTTTCCCAAATAATAAATTTTTTATACTTTTTATGATTTTTTAATGGCATTTCTAACGCTTGTTTTGAAACGTTTTTTTTTTTCAAATATATTATCGATTTTTTTATAATAGATTTTAGCATTTTTTTTGTGGCAAAATTTGAAATAATTTTGGTACCATTTTAATTTAATTCTTATCTTTTTTAACTTAATTTGAAAAAAGAAAACAAAAATTACCGCATTAAAAGTAGAAAAAAAATTAAAGTAAAAAACTTCCCTGTGGTAGTTTAAAATTAGTTAACTTCTTTTGGTGGTAGGGACAATTTTTTTGGAAGTGCTTTTAAGTTGTGCCCTTTAGAACAACTCCCAATTTTTTATGGGAAAAGTCGTGGAAACTACCCACGGGAAATGGATCAACCATCAGAAAATGGTAAGACGTATCCCCTTGGTGTGTATGGGACACAGTCCAGTTCTGATCAAAAAACGTATGGGAAGGGATCCGTCCACTTTAAACATGGGTTTGTCATTGACGGAGTAAACCTTACAATTTTAGGACGCGTCTTGGACTCATCCAAAGACAACGTCCCTGGGAACAATTTTAGGCAAGGAAGCAACCCATAAAACAGGGTCCTCCCAAGGAACCAAGTCCTCGGACAAACTCTTAGAAATCTCTTTTCAATTTGGGGCTCCTAATCGAACCCGAAATGAAAAAAAAACTTTTTGAAATATGTCCCGTAACAAAAGGTTATTCTGATTCATTTTATTTCACTAAATGTGAAACTTGCAACTAAACTGGAGCACAGGTACCAGTTCTGTGATTAGGTCCCGTCAGTGGCAATTTGCACCAATTGTCCGTGGGGTACTTTCTAGTTGCGCTTTATTTATAAATTGATTGTCCGAGTTTTATTTCGAATGATGTCTATTTTTTTTATTTCAATTGTATGAAATCAAACATTAGTTTGAAACCTATAAGTTCAGTCCTAATAAAGTTTTACTATAGGGGGGCCTATAGCCCCGACCCTAAGGAAAAATTGTCTAGCTACGCTTTAATGGATGCAACTAAAGCTTGGCACGGACATTAATGGACCCAACGCAAACCGCCAGGGAAGGAAATAGTTTTTTGAAGTTCGAAATGAGAGAATTTAAAACTAAGGTAGAGTTTTTGGAATTAAATACAATATAAAGCAATTTTTTTTTTATTTCAAATTAGGTTTTTCTAACATTAGGTTTTCCGAACCTGGTTTGCCGAAAACATACGTTTTTATTTACCGTGTAAACGTATGTTCCGCTAAGTCCCAGCAGTTTTGTGACAGGCCAATCCCTGTAGGGCGTTCTTTGTAAAGTACTTGGGGAGCTAGTTACCTCCTCCAAATTGACAATCCCATGTAAATCACCAGTTTTGTTCTATTTCCACAGATTTAAAACTAAACTTCCTGTGTCCTATTGGGTAATCGGCGAGTTTTTCTATGGGTTGGTTGTTTAAGACTTTAATATATTGCAAATCGTTAATTTTTTTAAATATTAACTTCCTTTACAACGCAAAGAAAAAAACGTTTTGGAAACGTGGTACGAAAATCGTTTTTTCTTTTTGTTAGAGTTTTTTTGGAATTGGCTTCGAAAAATTTTAAAAACTTTTTATCACCAAAAAAAATTCGTTTTGTTACAAAAATTTTTTATTTTTTCAATAAAAAAAGGTTATTTTTAAAATAACAACAACAGGTTCCATTTCCGTTTATATCAAACACTGGTTTCTTTTATGACTTTTTAGGTCCCTTTTAATTAAAGACACATTTTACAGTTCATTTAATATACTACAATGTAAATGTTGAACCAATTTTTTTTCGGAATCTTCCGAATATATCTGGATATATGTAAAAAAACAAAAAGCAAAAAAAAAAACTGTTGAGCCGAAGCAGGATCCGGAACCACGACCCTTGGCATGAGAGTTCCGGAACGTAGCTACACTGCTCCACGGTGCCTAAACTAATGTTTGTTTTCTGTTAAATAAACTTTTGTTTTATTCGGTTCGTGGCGCCCGCAAGCTATGCTATATAAATATAACTTATATGGATATTTATTTATGAATGACCATAACAGGTACAATAGCTCAGTGGGTTAAGTTGTGGTTGGCTTTTACAATGTGGCAATGGTCCCGCGTTTCGGATTCTCCGTCAAGGGCGAAAGGTAAAAAAAATTTAAAGAATTATAAAAAAATCGTATAATTTTCTTCTAGCATTGTTGGTATTAACAGGAAAAGGTGTTAAGAACTAAAAATCCTCGGTTGATGTGAGAAAGATGTGGAGGGACAATGCAAAATTAGCAAGAAAAATTAATGTTTTTGTTTTTTGAAGCTAGTCTTTAGAAAATTGTTTTACATCCCTGGAAAAAAAGAATAAAACGTTTATCAACAAAAAGTAATATACCTTTTTCTTCCAAATGACACTTCCTTACAGCGAAAAGCAAATGAAGAAACGAAACGTTTGTTTGGTCTAAAATTTCGTTTGGGAAGGAAAGAATTATTTTTTTGCCGTGTATAATCCGAAAAATTCCCCAAAAGAAAGTTTCATTGTTGCCTTAATTCCAATATCCTGTCTTGCTCTTAATTGACAACCCCTTTACTCTAGCATAAAAGAATTGTTGCAATATAGCAAAAATGCCGCATACAACCCAGACCCTTGGGTCCTATGAAGGTGTGTGTGTGTGTGTCCTTATGTTGTGGATTTGCACGTGTGCTGGCATCTTCTTTAAAATGGCCAATTAAGTTATGATTTTGAAGTAACCTTCCATTATGAAAGGTACCACCCATCAGCTTATAGTTAAATTCCAGTTTCCAACAAACTGGAATCCTTAATGTTAAGTCCTAATGTTGGTCAAGTACTGTCAATGTGATCCTTCCATTTGTGTTATGAAAAGTGTAATCCAACGTCGAAACCGACTTTAAAGACAATGTGGTCATACCCGCCAAAAAGGAGCAATGGGACTTCCAATAAAATATCAAAAGGAACCCTAAAGTAAATTTTAAGAAACCCTACCATAAGAGATTATTTAAGTGTCTTTGTATGTGTCTTTAATTGGCAAAAGAAAAAATCTATTCGGTTGAAGGAACACACAACGAATAGAAGGATGGTCAAATGCAATCAAACAAAGCAATTGGCTACAATACTGATGGAAGACAGTCAGAGTCTGTCACTTTTTTGGAACGAAAAAATTGCCAAAATATGCCGTTAGGAAAATTTAAGGTTGACCCAAAATAATCCACTTATATGTTTACATACAGAAACTAAACAGGAATTTACCGGCCAAGCATATAAAATGTCACACTAATGTTAATTCCCAAATAACTTAAACATATGCTCAATCATTGAAAATTAGTGCATTGCCATTTCCAAAAATTTAATTATATACGATGAAATTAATATTTTCCCCAAATTAAAATTTTAATGAATCTTGTAAAATATCCGCTTTTTAGTTTCCCTGATATGTTCCCCGGTTGGCCAACCCACGACATAACAAAGGATAAATATTGAAACTACTCAAGCCATTTTCGTTAAAAGAATATTAAATTCCAAGTCTTTACAATTTGCAGCTATCCGGTATATGAATCGATAATAACTCTTATTCTTTTTGGAGCCTGTGGGTGCGCATGACTGGGTTTTTCGGAGTATATTCCTAAAGATCTTTGGAACTTCGAAATAAGCGAAAAAGGATTAACCTTGATCAACTGTAGTGGTTTTTTCAAAAGGCTTGAATAATATTCAGCAATAAAGAGAAGTGGCGTTGGAATTGAATGAGAAGTAATGCTCCAAGCAATAATTGCAATTAAAATAATATACTCAGACAGTCAGACCTGCAAATAAAATCGCCTTGGGATCTCTGTGTTCCTCACTCGAAAAACGGCCAATGCGGACGCCGCAAATTCTCAAATGAGATGGCTGAGCAGCACAAATATTCACCTAATTATGGGTGCCCTGGCCCACAGAACATACCGGGGAACTGGCCGAAGCAGAATTGGAAGCCCTGCAAGGCTAGGAACGTTACTGCAGAGATTGGTTCATCTACAATAGCTTTGATAGCACGCGAGTGTCTGGGCGGCTTATACAAATTTAACAAAACACAAAATAATATAAACAAATATGTTACACAATATATTAACAAAAGAAAAAAAAGATTACAAAATAACAAAAAAAATAAAATACAAAATAATAACACACAAAAAGAAAAAACATTTGATTCCCAGGGAAACTAAGGAATCTGTTTGGTGTGCGCCTCTGGCTACCTGGCAACTTCTTTACTGGCGTGGAAGAAGGCTTGTCATGATGCAAAAATGTTCGATGGGAGAATTTGTAAAGGGTTGTAAACGACACCCAAGCAAATTTATGGCCCCATTTTAAAAACTTTAAAACCGGGCACACTAGATTATGCTTAGTGGTTCTCGAGAACGCCAGATATCACTCACTGATATAGCTATAACGGGTCGCTGCCTAATAGGCCGATTTTGCAAAAACTAAGGTGGAAGTATATGACCTATTGTTTTATGAGCTGTCCCATGATGGCGGAGGAAAAGGAAAATCAAATTGTAAAAACACTTCTTGGTGAGTGGTCCTGCATTTTTGTGTAAGGCCGTAAAAGGGCAAATTATTTAGGGGCATATAAGCTTCAGATTACTAAGCTGGACCTGGAAAACGTTAACTTTAAGCAGTCCTGCTAATGTTTTTTGGAAACAATCTGGTTGGGTTCAACAGAAAGAATAATCGAGAAGGTCAAACGGTTAAACCTAAGAAGTGCCCATATGTAAATAGGTACTTTTAGTTAATGTGGTATCACCAATGGACTGAATAGTCTAAGTGAAGCCTGGAAACCTTTATAAGTCGGGGCTGCCCACTTTCTATAACCTACCTATACCTAACCATGACTCGGAATTAAATACTTTAAATTTCTTGTCGAAAATGGTTTCTGCCCCCAAGTGTATCTTACGTGGAATCTGGTATTAATTTTGAAACCACACTGTTGTGCTTTCCGGGTTTTTTCCAGAGCACAGCCGATAGCTCGAACAGCAAAGTTTCTGGCCAGCTTATTGCTTTAGCCATTACGTATGCTGCCAAAGTCACGGCGGGGTTTCTGTTCTAGCTTTCATATTAGCCCTTAAATCCAAGCGCACAGTTTTTTCAGTGGATTTGAGATCCGGAGATTTTGGGTGGCCATTGTTGCGGTCGCTTATGTGGCGGGATCGTCCTTTTTTTCCCAGGTTCGATTAATAACGAGTGGGGGCAACCGATCGGCCCACCTTTACGGGAGGCCAAACGCCCATTATCATCCACGGCCATTGTTTGTTCACAAACCTGCTCAATTTGGGAAATGCATCTCTTAGAAGACAACCTAATTATATAACGGTTTTTACTGTAAGGGTGAAAGTACTAGCCCATTTTTCAGTATGTTGTTGCATCTCTCGTCCGCGATATATTCCCCAGGTTTACGGGCAATGTTTACTGCCACTGCGAATTTGATTTCGATCAATTTCTTTGGTTCTTCACATTAAGGATCCAATTCTGGTGCCTTTTTTATTTTCCCTTTGTTCACAATTATCTTTTGGCTGTGCTCTGTAGATCGGACTAAAATTACTAATTTGGAGTTAGAGTGTTCGCTATTTACTCTATACATCTTTGATTCAAAATTTTTAGAAGTATAGAGTTTAGTCCCTACACCGAAAAAAAAGTTCACCAAAATATTTCCAAATTAAAAGTTTGAATTGAAGTTGAAAATGTCTTTCAATTAAATTGAAACAATTAAATTTTTTATCAATTTGTAAATTGTTTTTGTTAAAAATTTATTCCAAACAATTCAACTGTTTAATTTAAAGACTAAAAAACACTAAACCAATCAGAAAGTATTTCAAATAGTTTCTTTTTTTAATTAAAAAATAATTGGTTTTTGCAATCAACATCAAATTCACATTTTTAAATTGAATCAATTTTCAAAAATTAATTTGAAATTTCTTAATGAAATCATTAATTGCCTTTAATCAATTATTTTTTAATTGGCCTAATTAAAAACTGTGATTGCTACTATCATTTTCGGTGAATTCGAAAAACAGAAAAAAATTGTTCGTGGTGGTATTCCTTTTGTGTAAGCATGTTTGTGGGTGTCCCAAAATTAAAGGTCCAATTTAGGCGATTTTTGGGCGCCAACTTCAATACAGCGAAAATTTTCTAAATTTATTCAGAATATTTTAGAAAATACATTCATGAAATAGGTCCAATGATTTATTATAATACTTTTCCCAGTTTCCGAAAAAGAACATCGTTTTATCGCCATTAATAATTTTAACTTTAAGGGTAAGAGACATGTAAAATTTCGAATTTTGGAATTTTAATCTGTAGTATTGTGATGTTGTGAGTTTTGGTCCACTCTCAATGATTTGAGAACTAACAAATTGCTTTAAATACCTATTAACAAAATTGTCTTATAAAGATTTTTCCTGAATTTTTTCCGTACAAATTTTTGGAGAGTCTTCATCCTTATTCCCACCGTCCCCTCTGTTGCTGTGCATTTCCAGAGACTGCGGTATTATTTTACTTGCAATTTACTGATGGGCTTTTAACAATCCATTGCCAGTACTCCATAGTTGGCTGGAATTTTGGGGTTAATTAACAAGGTTATGCTTACAGATTTAACCCCCTGCGAACCATGATTGACGTTTGGGATATCATAATCCAATTGGAAAACCTAAGAAGCATTTGCATATGTTTACCATTCAAGAAAATTTTTCAATTAAAAAAGAATGATTTTTATGTTTTTAAACATCCACTATCAGAAAAGAAGCGGCAATGTTCATTGCAATAACCTTAATTCATCGTTAAGGTTTCATCGTCCTAATGTTTTTTGACAATCCTAGAGTAATCTGTTATAAAAATATAATTTTATCTAAGAAATATATTAAATTAAGGAACATACCATTTTCTAAATCACAATATTCCAACTCGGAGATGGCATAGTTAAGGCTTATTGGCGCGAAAGCCATAAATGACTACTGTCTGAGCTTGTCCAAATATGATGCGGAGGAAAAAGGAAATCAATTAAACACCCCCCTTGTGTGAGTGTCCTGCATTTTGTGTAAAAGCGTAAGCGAGGGGCTTAAATAGCTTTAGATAACTGGGCCGGACCTGGAAAACGTTAACCTTTTAAGCAGTCTGCTTAATATTTTATGGGAACAATCTGGTTTGGTTTCCAACAGAAGAAATAATCGAGAAAGGTTTTCAGCGTTAAAAACTAAAGTGCCCAATGTAAAAGTAGGTACTTTTAGTTTAATGTGGTTGTCACAATTGGACCTGAAATAGTCCCTAGTGGAGCCTGAAACTTTAATCCGGGCTTGTCACTTAATCTTAACTTTAACCTTTAGTTAGGCATACGATCGGTAATGGGTTTCATCTTTTGAACATTATCGTAGTGAATTTTTTCCGATAAGAAAGGCAAGTTCCAGACATTAATTTGTTTTTTGTGTTCCCGAAGTAAGAGAAAAATCCCGCACAAATTGTATTTTGGTATTTTTCGCGCGGTTTTTAAGGGTCCGCCAATTTTTTGAAAAGCCCATTTATGTTATTTAATAATCTGAAAGACTATTCCTGTTTGTAACACATATCGAAGTAAAATAGCCTCAATAACCATAAAGTATATTTATCTTTTGGGTCGTGATGATTTTTTGGGGTTAAATCGATCTAGCGAAATTGTCCTGGTCCCGTCACCGTCTGTTCCATAAATTCAACGGCACGATAACTTTCGTAACGGAACAAACTTCGAATTGAAAAATTGGCATATAATAGTTTTATTGTTGATTGTAGGTCGGGAACGGTATTGCAAAGTGGAGCTATTAAATCTGCTTGCCATAAAAACCGATCGCCCGGTTTCAATACCGGTTCCATAATTTATATGTATTAGTGTGGGCACTAACGCATACTCACGACTTTTGAACAAAATTTTTATTGCAGTTGAAAAGTCCCCGTAAATCACGAAAAATCTTGCGAGACACTGGAAATATTTTTGAAGTAACTCACCATTGAGTCCCCGTAAATTTTTATGATTTTAAAGTTTACTTTGAGATACAAGACTTTGACGTTGTCGCGGCGTGGTGTCCACGACAATTAGATTTTAATTTATACGGTTCCAAATTAAAATAAAAAATTTATTTTATTGTATTTGGTATCTAATTATAACAATTAATTTTTCGAAGGCTTTGTATGGACAGATATAGATTAAGGCGGAACGTGTTAATAGAGCATTGGAAAAAGAAAACGCCCAAGATTTACAAATCTAATACACGCCTGGACTGTAAATGTTTTCGGTTTCGGGCGAATTGAACCTTTCCACAGCCTTTTAGTAATAGATCTGGCTTGGGAGAGATAACCTCAAATTTTGGGCCCTTATGCTAACTCGCTTTATGGAGAAAACATTTGGGTAAATTTCCCTTCTTACAAATTGAAATCATCTTTTCTCCCAACTGGTAACATCATCTTCTTTTCAATATAACTTACCAGTCCCTTAATCTTATTTTATTTCGTTTTGTTTACATAGTAATGCAACAACACAAATTTATTTTTTAGAGAAAGCTAATTTGTTTTAGAATTTCAACCTAGTGGTGAACCAATCCGAACAATGGCTTATTGTTTCCTAACATCCAACGTACAAGATATGAAACAATTACAGAAACTGGGTTTCAGGATACCAACAGACAATTCCTATAACGCGTAACATTAGTCGTTGTTTTTTCCTTAAGTTTTTAACGACGGGCTCAATCGTTTGCTTATTATATTACATGTTAGCCTTTGATAACCGGAACAGGCAATTGATTTGGTAAATATTTGGTATAGCTTTACACCAAGAACTAAGTTCTTATATAGTCCCTGCTGAATCTGATGTTTTACAATTTATCATAATTATCAAAAATGCCAAACAGAGGAATAATTGACTATATTTACAAAATAGTTTACTTAAAATATAATAAAAGAAGAAAAACATAATAAAGCAAATTGCGAATAAAACATTGTTAGTGAAGCTAAAAGGTTTTCTTGTTTTAAAATAATTTGCCTAAATAAATCATTGAAAACAATAACGAAGTATAATATTTAAATAGCCCGCTACCACTAAAAAAATCGCTTCTTTAACATATGTTCCAAACATATTTTGCAGGAAGCACAAATATATTAATTGGATTACTGCCGCGAAACATTAATATGTTTTGTTTAATGTGAACATATTATAATGTTTTGGAAGAATTTGGGAGCCCTAAAAATATTATATGCCTTGGAAGAATTAATCCCAAAAAGACGGATTGTGCTCACTTTTGTTCTTGTTCAACCTTTTCTGTAATACAAATTAAATGTTGAAAAATTATTCACCTTTTATATATTTGGTTTTAAATTTTTACCTTTCGCCTGCACGGAGAAATCGAACGAGGACCATAACAGTTTTCAAAGCCACCACACTATCCAATGGGCTTTTTATCGTAGCTGTTAACCGTAGCTGTTGGTCACCAAGCAGAAATATTATCGTTATAAATTTACATTTTATAGCAAATAGTTTTGCAGCGCCCACGAGCGCCATGCAAACATAAACATTATTTACAGAAACATAACATTTGTTTTGCCAACGTGGTAAAGCAGTGGGTTATGCCATGTCCGCTGCCTTGCATGCAAGGGTCGCCGTGGGTTTCAATCCCTTGCTTCCGACCAGAACCACTTTTTTTAATTTACCACATTTTATATTCTATACTAATTAAATTTTTATATCAATCTTAGAAATGTTGGGTTTTATTTAAAGATTTATTAGTCAGTAAACAGTGCTTTTGATAAAACGAAATTGGACTGATTTGTGGATAAAAATATTAATTGTTTTATTGCAAAAAAAATAACAATTTTGTAACAAAAAACTGTTTTTTTGGTAACAAAAACTTTTACAATTTGGAAGGAATTTAAAAAACTCTAACAAAAGAAGAACGCTTGAGTCGAGTAATAAACATCACAATAAATTATTTTTATAATATAAATATAATATAGTATAACTGAAAAACAGTGAAACCCTTTTCCCATTGCAGAAATGAACTAAACTGTTAGTAATATTGACCATTGATTTTGGCCCGTTAAGAATTTTTTTCAACTTGGTCTAGTTTTTATATCTCTTAAATTTTAGTTAATCTATAACATTGTAATTTTAGTTCATTGTAACAACACCATAAGATTTATATACACCTACCAAGTTTAAAAAGTCAGTTAAATTGTTGTTTGTTTGTTGTTTGTTGTTGTAACAGTTTTATTGTTGATTCAATCCCATTTTCATGTTTATACGCCTTGGTACATCAGCTTTGTTGGCAGATCAAAGACTCTGTCGACTAAGACTGGGGGTGTGTCCCCAGAGTGATCTGGTGGTTTAAGTTCCGGTTTTGGTTTGCTGGGCAAGAGAAAAAGAGTGACGGCGTGTCGTGCGGTGGCCTTGTTTGCAGAAATGGACAAACGTCCAGCTACGCTGCTATCAATCCACCGAGTAAGTAGGAATTGAGGCGGCTGCACTTGCCCTTGATCTCGTAATTGGGGGCCAAATTATTACCCTAGTCTGCCGTGGAAGGTCTCTTTTTCCTAACGATCCTAGCGGTGGTCGGACCTCCAACAGCGTTGCCAAAGAATTGTTTCCACGCACAAAAACACCCGCTAGAATTTGTCCAAAAAAATAGCTAAAAAAAGCTAAAAAATGTTAAAAAATAGCTTAGAAAAAAAGCTTAAATTTTTTGTATCAAAAGTCCACATTTTTGATTGAATTTTAGACAAACTTAAAGCTTTAATTTTTCAAACTTACATGCAATTATTATAATTTTTCATTTTAAATTCCCACTTCTGTGGGAGACTGTAACAAGTATCTAAGGCATATTTAGCTCTGTGTTGAGTGTAATTTTCGATACATTTTTGATTACTATCACAAATTTTTTTAAACTCGGAAAGTCCTTTCGTTTTGTGAGAGCTACCTTCCCACCTCTATTTAATTTACTTGTTTATTTTAAAAGTATTTAAAATGATCTTATACGCATGCTTTGGATTTTGGTAAATAAAAATGATTTTGTCATTTTTTAAATAAAATTTTTAGTTTTTGATTTTGAAAATTGCTGAAAAATTCCGAAATACATACTTTTATTTAAAATTGTTAGAAAATTCCTATCAGTTTAAATTTCCCATGTAAAACAATTTTTCCTTTTGCTTAAAAAACCGTGCTTAACTCGCAACTTAAATTTCCAAATTCAGACTCGACCTTCAAAGTAAAAATTAAATTGTATAATATACGTTTTTTAAAATAAAGTGGTTTGATAAAAACATCTTCTATTTCTTGAACGCGTATTTTGGTTTGTGGCTTAAGATGCAAAAACTCACTCACATTTAAAGAGCTATTTCCATAATTCTTTCCTTCCTTTCCAAATGAAAACATAACCATTTTAAGTTGGAATTCACTTAATTATAAGGACTAAAACGACAATTTTTGTCGTCTTTTTTGGAACAAGGAAAAACAGTTTATAATATAAAGGAAAAATTCACAAATGCCTATTATAGACCAATTCCGGCGTATCGTAATTTTAAGTAGACGAATACCAATATTTTTTCAGTGCAGCAAAGCTAATTCACAATCTACTATTTTTTAATTTAGTAATATCGTAATAACTTTAAGAATATTATAATAACATAAAAAGGAATAAAACGAGTCCAACATGATAATGATTCCATAATTTACTGACTGTTTAATCTAACCAAATTTGTAATGGTAATAGTAAGATTTAAGTTTTACGAAATAACCTTTTAATGTATATAAATGAAAAACTTTAACAACAAGGTGTAATTTGCTACAAAAAATGCCTGCCCGCATAACAATGGCATGGGAGACTCATTATTAATGTTTCCAACTGAAGCTTTGAAATATGTGGAAAACCCTTTATACTGGGCGGAAGGCTTTTAGATAAAAAACGCCGATTTTTCCCATATTTCAATCAAAACATGCTCGAAAAATAAAAAAGCCAAAAAATAGCTAAAAGTCATAAAAAAAGCCAGAAAAAAAGTAAAAGCTAAATGCAATTTTTTTCCCCGTTAACGTCTTTTCCCAAAAAAAAGCCAAGAAATCTTTAGCGGGAAAAAAAGCTAAATATGGCAGCCGCTGGAGTCCAAAAGAACAGGATTAACCTTGTAGCTTCTCACCCGCCTTTCAGCTACAGTATCCTCGATGAATCCCCCCCCCCTGGTTCAAACTGCGCCTGGTACGCTGCTTTGATCGGTAGGAGGCTCTCTTTTTATAGCGCTGGATCCTCGCGCCTTTCTAGATTATGTATAATCAACCCTTTACGTTCTGGGGTGGTGGTTGGTGTATCCCAATAAAGATGGTGGTTTGGATGATTACTTGCGATAACAACCCAGGAAAGAAATTAACTGCTTTTGACAGCAATGTAGTTTGTGTCCTTCGCACAAGGGATGATCTTTTGTCTCCCACATAAAGGTGAATCCAGGGGTGTGCTTGCGGGAAGACCAACCCCAGTCGCAGTTTCTAAAGGGCAAGCGGTTCTGGCAAAGGTTTGTATGTTAATTCCATCGCGTATCACTGGTCCTGAAGGTGTCCCACCACTGGCGCTTGCAATAGTTTATACCACTGACCGGCCCAATGCCTTATAAGTAGTTAGCAAGGGTTTCTTTTGTGCCGCACCCAAAGTACTGCCGGCTAGTTGACATTGTTGAGGAACCTTTTGTTTCTACCCACGCGAGCCTATATTAACATATTGCCAAAGTGGCAAAATGGGCAGAATGACCTAAGGAAAAAGGCTTGTCCCGAATGTTGACCCCCAAGATTCTTGGGTTAAAATTTTGTGGTCGGATTATTACTCCATCGAACTCTGAATATTCCAACTCCTGCGCATCTGCCGTCCATTGTAGTAAAATAGTGTGTGTGAGGATGTGGTGGGGGAATATCCCTCAAGTTTTCTCGCAGTTGAAGTAAACTGGTAAGAAATTAAAGCTTATGTAGACGTTCAACGCCGATCGCAAAATGTCATCAACATGGGCCCCAGATGCCAGAATTGGTAACAGTCATCCGCATATTGATACAGATCTCGACGCCGGTCAGGAGGGGGTGAATTCGGAGGACAATGTAGAGGTTAAACACACCAGTGCGGAGATATCACCCCACCGTTGGGGAAACTCCCTGTTTTAACTCTACGCGGTCCATTTTTGACTTTTCCTGTCCCTGAATTCCACGTACCGACTGGCCGTCCAAACACATTAATATAATTCAGCAACCACCCAACGCTTCGCTCCTGCCAGGTAGACGTATTCTCGAAAATGTCCCCTCCTAAATAATGTGGCATGGTTTGACCGTATCGGAATGCTTTCGATAGTCCAAAGCGCCACGAGCGGAACCGTCCCTGTGACACGGGCCTGGGCTTGGTTAAAGTCGCCTTATTAATATGTGTCGAAATGGGCAATGTTAAGGCCTGTTTGTTCGTACTATTGTACCGTTACGCGAATCCATGTTGATGGGTGGGTGCAGCTGGACAAATTCCTCGCAAAAGGCTGGGGAAAGGAGTAATGCCTCAAAGATTGTCTTGCTACTGGCGAGAGAAAGGGATATCGTCCCTGTACGATTCAACCTTTGCTCGGAATCTTTGCGCCCGGTTTTCAGTAATTGGAAAATCACCCTTACCCCCATTTTCCAGACATCGGGTATAATTGTGTGATTCGCAAAGACAAATTGAGGAAGTCCTGGTCAGGTATTTCCAACTCCCAGTATTCCCAGATTGCTTTCAGATATTAGCAGTTGAAAAATTCCGTCAGGGCCCAGCGCCTTAGATGGTTTTTCCGCCTGTTGATGACATTTTGGGTACTTCGGCCTGCATGTAAATTTGTGGGTGGGTTGTCATCGGCGTCGGAGGAACAAACGTAACACGACGGGTTGGCTTCTCCTTTTTCGCTTCTATCACTCTCGGATGCTCGACAACGTCCGGTTGAAGTATTTTGCGCACCTCTCTTCCGGAATATCAGTCACAGTCCACGGATTGAGTCGTTTGTTGACTGGAAATAAGTTAAATGGTCAGACGAGGGGGGAGCACTTGGCCGTTGGTTAGTGAAAAGGAAGCATGCACTAATAGAACAATTTCGTTATATTAACATTATATAAAGTTTCGTTATATCAGCCAATGAAACAAATTCGTTAGTACAACGAAATGTTTCCTTATTATAATGAATTTTCTGCAAATCAACGTAACGGTTCGTAGGCGTCAATTGGTTTACATCCGTTATTTTACTTGCAGCATACTCTCTAGGTCTCTCTTTCTAAGCACATATATGTGTATAGGCTATTTTTAAATTAATATATGTTTGCATCCAAGCATATTATATTTACAAACATTTTATGTCCCAAACATAATATGTTCTAACATATTAACATATATGTCCCAAACATGTTATGCTAGTTTATGAACATTATAAGCTTGCACTTAAATATATTGTGTTAAAGCATTTGAGTTCCAAACATATACTTTTTACATCTAAACATATGAAAAACAGTCTTTTTCGTCCGTGTACATAAATCGCATTAATTAAATTTGTATAAGGTAAAATAAGTAAGTGTTTTTCAAAATAACATACTGCAAAATGAAAGCATACTCATTAGATTAAGCTATACCAATCGAATGACCCTTTATAAGAATCTATCCTCTATGTTTTTTATACCCTTCACCACTACTGTGCTACAGAGTATAATGAGTTTATTCATTTGTATGTAACGCCTAGAAGGACCAGTCTGAGATCAATCTTTTATTTTATCCATGGTCTTAGAATTAAATTCTGAGTCTGAGTCAGTCTGTCCGTGGCTGTGTTTTGATATGCAAAGTACAGCTCGCAGTTTATTAGAGCTCGACAGAAGCCCTTTTTTGGCCGCAGCCGATGTTCGGCAAAAAAGCAATAATCGGCTTCCTGAAATTTGCAAATAAAGATATTTGGTGTGTTTTAGTTCAATATTAGCATATTTTATTCAACGTAGGCAGAAACAACAATAAAAGTTAATTCAGTCAATGTCTTATAATATTCTTTTAGAACCAGCCAAAAAAGGCGTCGCCAAAAAAGTGGTGAAAATGTTCTTTTTGGATACGGAAGTGGTGCAAAATTGGCGCAGAAGCGATGAATTTAACATGGGCTTGTCATAGGACGGATGTCCACCATTTCAACAGCCGGTGCACTAAATTCGCATCATTTCTTAAGGTGTGATCCGAATTCAGTGTTTTGGATGTGAATTAAGAAATTTTGTGATATTTTGACAAATAAATAATTTTTAAAATTTTTTATGATTTAGACTGGACCGTTTGACATCAAATATTTTCAAAAATTCACAATTTTTCTAGATGGGTTTTAGATTTTTTTCGGCCAAATTTAAATAATTTGTACCATTTTATCAATTCTTAATCTGTTTTTAACCTATTTGAAATAAAAAAATGTTAAAATTCCCATTAATAATATGAAAAAAGCCAGTTATGAAAAAATTAACTCAAATGAACTTCCTGTGAAGTTAAAATAAAGAACAACTTTAGGAGGACTTTTTTTGAAGTACTTTTAAAGTTGTGTTTATAGAAGAACTTCAAAATTTTTTTGCTGGGAACTAAAAGACTTTTTAGTATTACAAATTCAGTAGTTTTATATTATAATGACAAACAAGGATTTTTCATATTTTTTACGTTTTATTTGTAATGGGTATTTAGACTGAAACAAATTCAACTCCGGGACAACGATAAAATGACACCATGCATTGTCAAAACAGCAACCAAGACTCATAATCTGAAAATATAATGCCAAATTAAATTGGTTCAGATTCAAAACCGAATGCATTTTGACCACATAGGAGTATGCTTTATTTGCTTCATAAAGCCGTATATTGAGTCCAATGCTTCAAAATGTATTTACTTTATACTATATTTCCTGATAAACAAAACTGTACATTCAAATAAATTATATACCTATACTAATTATTATTATTATTAAGCAATTTCCGTCACACAGAACAAAATTTCCAATTAAAATCTTAATTGAGTTTTAAAAAATATTTAATTAAAAATTTAATTGATTCAACAAATTGTTTAATGGAAACAGAAATCAATCGCACAAATTATTAGTATGAATTAATTTTTAAATTGGTTGTCAATTAATTTTTTAATTGATACCTTAATTGATTGATTGATCATTTCTGTGATTGCTAAAAGCCTGTAGTTTCTGCTTGATGCTGTTGGTTTCAAACCAGGTCTCGGATCCATACAATTCCAGCAAAAAATATTGTAAGTTGTTTCACAAACATTTCTTTTAAAGCGCATCCCAGGATCCCCCAACAAGCTTTTTTGCCGTGGTGTCATACTAGGTTCATGTCACAAACATTTGAATAGACGTTTTGATGCATTGTATGCTCCATTGTATGCTTCTTTTCTGGCCACTTATCTTGGCCATTATTTCGTCCAGGGTCGCCACAAAAAAGTATGGATGATAAAAGTCATCCCTGTTTCACGCATATACTAATGCATTTCACTAAAATAAAAAATAAAAGTATGTCTGAAACCCAGTTTTGCACTTTATTGCATTAATTACATTAAAGTCAAATGTCTTAGTTATATTTAGCCTTATAACGAAACGATTTTCATTAAACAATGAAATATACGACAACCCGTTACGTTGATTTGCGAGAAAATTCATTATAATAAGGAACATTTCGTTGTACTAACGAATTTGTTTCAATTGGCTGATATTAACGAAACTTTATATATATGTTAAATATAACGAAATTGGTTCTTTAGTGCACTGCTTCCTTTTCACTAACCAACGGCCAAAGTGCTCCCCCTCGTCGAACCATTTAACTATTTTCCAGTCAACAAATCAGACTCAATCTTTGTGGACCTTACGAGACATTTTCCTTTAATAAATACTTGCAAAAAGTGAAATACATGCATCTCCGTTTTTGCTCCCCACTGTATGTATGTGGGAATATAAGGATTTTAGCATCAAAAATTTTGGTTGTGAAGGGTATAAATAACAATTATTGTTGCCCCGCCCGACTGTAAGCTTTTCTTAACTTTTTCTAATCCATAGGGAATGTGCACATTCGTCTTTGCTTTCATTAAGTTTTTGTTCCTTTAGAACGCCTTCGCCCTTTGAATTCATATATGAATCTATAAGATATGCTTGCTTTGTTGGTGGTCCGATTTGCTGTCCACCCATCCGTCCGCCGTCTAGTTTTCTTTGCATGCGTGTGGTAT